>JAHKKF010536506.1:0-17282 GCA_019740295.1 Labeo calbasu | reverse complement strand
AAAAAAAAAAAAAGTCAAATGAACCTTGAAACGAGCAGAAGAGAGGCTTACCGGTTGATGTAAAAAGAAAATATATTCTGAGGCAGGATTTTGGCAGCCATGGCTGTGTCAAACACTGGTGTAACCCCATCTACAGAAATGGCAGGGTATGCCATGCCCAGGACGCCATCAAAACGTGCCACTGCGAACACAATACCAGGCTGTTTGACTGCCTCTGCAAACTGCTGCTGTGGCACCTTCAGGCCTGCCAACTACAGACACAAACACATTTGTGAGTGTTTGGGCATGTTGATGCCTCAAATGTTGATCTGCTTATCGTTAACTAAAATGATTAAAAATTACCTTTGTAAAACAAACAACAAACCAAACAACAAACCAAAAAACTAATGCATAACTTGCTTTAAAAATTGCTTGACAAATTTAAACACCATGTGTTCTCAAAAATAAATAAATAAATAAAATTAGTTATTTCATTAAAAAAAATAATTAGATAAACATGCTAAAAAATAAGTCTTAATTGGGTAGAGTCACAATCTAAAGCTTAAAAAAAAAAAAAAACAATTAAAGAAATCAGAGTCTGTGCCCATCATACAGTACAAGATTTCCTGTTAAAAACTCCAGCTGCCAGAAATCATGCAGATTGGCCTTAACTTTAGCAACTTTCATCAGCTCCTCCTTCATTTTAACTCAGGGTAAATATCTAGAAAAAAAAAGTTGTGTAGTGTATTCCTGCATCAAGTTAAAGTACTTAAATTCCTAAAACTAAAACTGAAAAAAAAATAAATTAGCAATATTTAACTAGTAAGATAAAAACTGAAAACATAAAGATATAAGAATAATAGTATTTAAATAATAGAGGGTTTGCACTTATGTCACAAGTTGGTCAGTTACCCGGATGCGCAGCCATACTGTCGATACTCGGATGTAAACAGCAGCATGGATTGCATGGTTAATGTATTACTGAATACATTGTTCTGCTAATTTATGCTGTCTAAACCATGGAAAAAATGTGTGCAAGCTGCTAAATTCTATAGAGAAGGACTTTTTTATACTTTTTTGACAAACTAAAGTTAATAGGTGGTAAAGATACATACAAGCAGTATTAATTAAGATATTAGCCTAATATTTCACCTACCTAACAGGAAATGATAAGAACAAACACAAATGTTTTTAAGATTATTGACCTGGAAATCCTGGTTCAGTTTGGCCAACCACAAATGCATTTTGTTCCTCACACAGTTTATTGCACTCTAACTTGTGTCAGTCTATAGTACTCTAAATGCTTTTCCCAGTCTGACCAATTAGTTAAGGCCAAACATGACAATAATTGACCAATTTCACCAGCGATAATCAGAAAAATATGCAATTTCCTTTATTTCAGTGGCAATATTTACATTCAGTGCCGCCAATATGGCTGATTAGTGACGTGTTGTGAAAACCCTCTATAGTAAAATAACACTAGCCTCAGCAACAGTACTGGTTCCTTTTTTAACACTGTTGATCTGTTTTTCACACAACGCTACTGGATTTCTTTAGAGGCCTGTAATATAGTGTATATTCAGTTTTATGGTGTTTTGGTGTTTTACAGCTTTCATGACCCGCTCCTGGAGACTTTACTCACAGTGACTGTATCCTGACTGATGAAGCCAGAGAGACTCCCTCTGCCATACTGAATCGAGAACCCAGTGCCATTCTGAACATAAGTGCTTGACTTCTTGGAGTTGTAGCGATGGTGCAACCCTGAGAGAAAGCCAGAGTAACACAGTTAGTAAAAAAAATATATATAAATACATAAAAAAAATATAAGAATATAATTAATATGATATATAAAACGTCACTCACAGCATGCAATGTCCAGGAAGGAGCAATGGATAGATGGAACCCAGAGGTTGGATGATCCGGTGTCAAACAGCACAGTGAAGTCCTGAGGAGGGGTGCCAATACTGATCACTCCAAAATACTGAGCCTGAAATGGGAAAAAAGGACAGTCAGGCTTACTATATTCCAAAAGCATAATCAGTGACTGAAACCACATTCTCTTACATCCATGAAGTTGGTGAGTTTCTCAACAGGTGGTGGCAGTTTTGTTGGTGATGGTGAAGGTTTTGTTGCAACCGGGGGTGAAAATTGGACTTTGGAGAATTTCTCTCTGGCCATGGCTTTGATTTCATCAATAGTCCTCCCATTCTCTGCTAGCATGCGGCGCACAGTCCGCATCTTGTACAGAGGAATTCTAGAGATACAACGGTGATAAAGCAATAAAACACCAGAGCGCGTGCATCTATAAAACTGTGACCATCACAAAATGGCACCAATGTTCAAACGAGGCATTTACTGAATAATCTGAACTAGATTTGTAGGTTTTCCAAAGAAAACGTGACTGGTGCTTGCATGTGGCATCACTACATTGGCATTGCTGTCCACCTCTTTAAATAAAAACAACAACATGCAGTAAACAGTAAAACTGTTTGCACTACAAACCAGTGTGTTCATAATTAAGATAATACATTAAAGTAACATGGTAAGACACACCAATCTGCAATATCAAGCAGCAAAATGAGCTGTTTTGTACATCTTAAAATAGCTGGGGACAGATGAGACCGGAAGTCACACCCATCAAATTTACAAATAGCCATGCCCACTCTAACGGAAAAAAACTTTGGTTTTTTTTTTTTGGTTTTTTGGTACAGTCATTAGTTTAGACTGCAGCACCATTATTTAGATATTTTGCCCAGGCTTATCTATTATTGTGGTTTATTAATACATCTCAGATAACCCCACCCTCCAATCATTACGTTAAAACAAATCAAGTGATTGCTTGCTTTAAGAGTGGGCGGTTCCTGACCAGACTTAATGCACCATCAACCACAACCACTACTTAATATTCCAGTTTAGAGGCTGGTGAGCGGTGAACGAGTATCATTTCGAGGCGGAAATGAAATAACTTTGCTTACTGATCGTTTAAATGGGTTTGTGAACAGCTTCATTGTACACTAATCAGACATCGAAGTCAAATTAGAACGCTGAATTTATAAGCAACGAAAATGTCAAAACTGTAAGCATGAATGTCAGCTTCTTTTATTATGAATAAGCGTTTAAGTTTTTCAGCTCTCTCGTTATCATTGCAGATGCAGGTTTAACGTTACACAATGTCGCACCTCAACCACAGCAGTTCACACAAGTAACTGGTTACTAACTGAAATGTAGCCATGCTGTCATGTGCTTTTAACTTCCTGATCTAAAACACTAGTTGATGCTGTTTAAAACTTTTACACAAATCGTCCTAAGCAGCACTGTTTATTGCGCATCGGACTGTTGTTTGAAGACTTTATTTTACTGCAATGCAGATGAAATTAAGTTTATGAAAGTAAATGTGCAAACTTAAAAATTTAGTTTTTATAAGTAAAATGTTTCTTAATTACATGCGTAAATATGTTCGCATAAAACACAAAACGCGCTTACTTCTATAATAAATAAGAGAATTGATGTATTTACCTGATTATTGCTTGGCTGTCCGCAATTAACAGCCAAATTAAAAACCCGAACAGGTGAAAGCGATTCATTCTCTGCTCTTTAAAAGAAATAAATGGCTTTTACTTCTGATCTGAAGCTAAATTTTGACTTGCAGAAGCAATTCTAGAATGTAACTTCCACCGCCGCCTCTTGTGCGCAGCTTATATATCCAGAAGTGCCTTTCGGAGAGCTTCGTGAAAGTTCGGCGGTTTCGGTTCTCTTTAAACCTGATTGGCCAGCAGCACTGACGTACTACTACGATTGGCTAAAGAACATATCAATCAGGTTGAATTTCGCACCCCCGCTTCCTCAACAGCTGACTGCTGAAATGTGGTGTTACTGGTTTGTTGCGTTTGTGTTTTGGTGAATTTTAAATTTGCAGGTAAAAAAAGAATCAGGGCTTCCAAATGAACATAGTAAGTTAGCTACAACCAACAATGAAGAAATAGTCATGTAAATAATAATAAAGCAATGTCCTTCCTTATTTTAAACCGTTGCTGTTGGGGAAATAATTTGCAATACGCAAAATAGGAAGTGGAGTAACCAGCAAAACCTTAACTTCTCTAAACATTATGCGGATATATTGTTTTTTTTCTTACTTAAGTGTACTGTAAGTGACTTCACATTATAAATATCTGCATTTTGCTTTTGTTTTAAAATCTGTCTTCAGGCTGGTTAGGATGAATATTATGGCTCCTGCTGGTAGATGGTAAAAACTGCACCCGTTCTACGGACAACAACCACCATCCAGTCTCCTGACTGTCATTCAAATGTAATTCGAAATGAATTCTAATGGAATAAAAAAATGTAAGCAACTTTTTTTCACAGAGTTCTTAATAGTGATGGGTATATATGAATGCTGTGTGAAAAATATACCGTAAAATGCTGTAATATATATAGAGAGAGAGAGAGAGAGAGAGAGAGAGAGAGAGTTTCCCGCTTCTGTTGAACAAGCTGATCTCCTTGACGTACACTCCTACAACCTTCAAGATGCAGCCAATGCGAAAAAAGTCTGATTCCAAAATCATATATATATATAGTAGTTAAAGTGGATCAAAACCTTTCATAAAATTTGTCCTAAAACCAAACAGAATACCTGTTCTTGTCTTAGGACAACTTTGATGAACACACACGCACACACACACACACACACACACACACACATATATATATATATATATATATATATATATATAATTTTTTTTTTCTTTCTGATTTTGGAATCAGATTTTNTTGTCCTAAAACCAAACAGAATACCTGTTCTTGTCTTAGGACAACTTTGATGAACACACACGCACACACACACACACACACACACACACACACATATATATATATATATATATAATTTTTTTTTTCTTTCTGATTTTGGAATCAGATTTTTTCGCATTGGTTGCGTCTTAAAGGTTGTAGGAGTGTATGTCAAGGAGACCGGCATGCTCAACAGAAAACTCATACAGGTTTGGAACAACGTGAGGGTTAGCAAATGACCATTTTTTGGGTGAACTATCCCTTTAATAAAGGGATGAAGCTCAGATGAGTTTATTTGCATAGGGGCGGGGTCACTCTGTTACGGGCACATTCCTTTAAACGACCCAGTAGATATTTCAGTATTGGCAGAAGTTTCCTCAGGTTTAGAGGTGCCTTGTTCAGGGTCATCAGCTAATGCACTGATCCTCATGATCGACCGTTTACCTTTCTGGGATTATATAATTAGACCTAAATGTTGTACTAGAGGTGAGTTTTGTTGTTCTTCTTTCTTCATCTTTGTTTATGGAAAAATAGATTACATTCAGCTCAATATTTTGAGTTTTCATCCCTACTTTGATCAAGTTAAAGTTTTAAATTGAGTATTAATGAAACACTCTGAATTTAAAAATGGAAATGAGTAAACTAGCCTAGTTCTTTTTCTCTCTCCATTCATACACTGTTGGAGCCTTTGTGAAATGTGCTACCACTGTGTTAAGTGTTTAAAGGGCAGGATGGGATCAGAGGTCAAAATGCAAGAATTTTTTACTTGAGAAGCTTTTATTTGAATTTTTAACTGCTTTTGCTTTGTATGTTTTGTATTTATATTCCTATGTTTTCCTGGGTAAAGTGCCTTGAAAAGCTACCCTAAAGGTGCTATAAAATAACATTTATTATTATTCTTATTAATTTCATAATTGTTGTTGCTGTGTTTGGTTTGAAATGGGGATGAAATCTTTAAAACAGATACAAGGACTGTAACAATGATTGTTCTCATATGTTAATTTAGTTTATCTACTGCATGCTACTGTTCAAAATTTTGGGTTAATATTTTTTTAAAGAAATTCACAATTTGCTCAGCAAAGATGCTTTATATTGTGACCATAAAGACTTTTACATTGTTACAGAAGATCTATTTTAAAATAAATTCTGTTCTTTTAAACGTCCTATTTATCAAAGAATCTCCACCAAATTTTTCCACCAGAAATAAGTGCCATAAGTGTTTCCAACGTTTATAATAATAAGAAATGTTTCTTAAGCAGCAAATCAGAATATTAGAATGCATATAAAACTAAGCAAAAACAGTCTTAAATATGTATTGCTTGAAACTTTATACCACCTTGTCTTGTTTTTGATCTTTCCATTATATTCAAATGCAGATAATAAAAAGTTTCCTTCGGATCCCTTCAGCTGGAGGAGGTCAGCGCCATGAGGCTGACAGTAGCATGTCTGCTTTTTTTCCTGTTGACCTCTGTGCCTGTGGGTCAGAGTGCGAAATGCCCTCATGTCTGTGTCTGCGACGACACGAAGCTCACTGTGACATGCATAGGGAAGAATCTCACACATATTCCTCCTACTATAAACGAGGCGAGTGTGATTTTCCACATCCTGTACAGAACACCATATATAAATCATATCATAACCATAATTTACTGTTTGATCTCTCAGAAGTTTGCTTTTGCATCTAGATTGTGCATGATCTCCACCATCAAACAACTAGACGATGCATGACACTATAACAGACAGCATTATATTGTGCCCTCCTGAACTTCTTTCATAAAGGGTAAAAATGGGTATGCAGGGTTCTTCTAACTTCTAATACCTGACTAACTGTAAGCATTATTATGAGCAGGTGGATCAACATTTTCATATGTGGTATTTGCAATGGGTTTAGATCACCGTAAAACTGGACCTGAAGAGGAATAATCTTGGGGAACTGCTTAAAAGTGCGTTCAAACACACACCCTACCTGACCCACCTGAACCTGCATGGGTGCAATATCCAGTCCCTCAGAGAGGGGGCGTTTCGGGGACTTTCACGTTTGGTGCAGCTTGACCTCACTAGCAACAATATTGACATCCTCTACCAGGTATATGCCAACTATTTTCTTTGAGCTGTGGAAGTGTGTTCATTTTAGGTGAATGGAGGTATGGTTTGAAATGTGTCTGTGTTTTTAGCTATGTTGTTACTCTCTCCCCTCCTGTAGGAGTCATTTGATGGTTTATCATCACTAAAGCAGCTGTATTTAGACCGGAACCGCATTGAAGAGATCCATCCTGGAGCATTTTCTGCGTTAAACTCTTTAAACCTGCTCTCCCTCACTCATAACCAGCTAGTCTACCTCCCCAACATGGCATTCCAGGTAGGTACACTACCAATCAACAGTTTGGGATCAGTGAGATTTTTTGTTTTGAAAAAGAAATTAATTATTTTATTCAGCAAGGATCAGTATCTCCAGTATTCAGTATCTCCTGCTTTTGGTCAGAACTCAGACTGTTCTTTTCTAACTAATCTGTCTTACAATTTTTGTAGACAGACCAGACTTTCAAAAACACCCAAAATCCCATAGAGTTTCACTGACACTTTCATTTAATTCAAAAATTTGTACAATGAGACTCATGATTTATTTGAGCTCTTTTGCTGTATTAACGCTTAACTCCCTACTGAAAGATCAGCCAAAAACAGCCTAAGCTGGCTGGTTTTAAAGTGGTTTCGGCCACTTTTTAGCTGGACAGGCTGGTCTTAGCTGGTCAAGATGGGAGACCTGCTAAAAGAGGTGGTTTTGACCTATTTATTATTTATTTACTTGTATTATTATTTTTTTTACTAAATCAGTTGGTTTTAGCTGGATTTTTTTCTAAATCAGCTGGTTTTAGCTGGTCTTAACTGGGTTGTGGTGTTGTTTTTATTTTACTTAATCAGCTGGTTTAGCTGGCTTTGAGCTGTCTTTTTACTAAATCAGATGGTTTTACTTGGGTTAAGCTGGTTTTTAGCTGGATTTTTTTTCATTAATTTTAGAAATATGTTAATGTTGAAAATGTGCTAGCAACATGTTAATCATGCTAAAAACATGTTGGCAACTTGCTAATCGTCCTAGAGACGTGCTAACAACATGCTAATCATGCTAAAAACAGGTTAGCAACATGCTAATAACATACTTATGTTAATAAGTGATAACGACATGCTAATCATGTTAAAACATGCTAGCAACATACTAATCATTTTAGAAAATGCTAGCAACATGCCAATCATGCTACAAACATGCTAACAACATGCTAATCATGTTAAAGAACAAGCTAACATGCTAATCATGTTAAAACATGCTAGCAACATGCTGATCATGTTAGAAAATGCTAGCAACATGTTAATCATGCTAACAACATGCTAATCATGTTAAAGAACAAGCTAACATGCTAATCATGATAAAACATGCTAGCAACATGCTAATCATGTTAAAATCATGCTAGTAACATGATAACAGCATGTTAATGTTAAAAACTTGCTAGTCATGTTAATGTTAGCAGCATGTTAAAATGCTAACCATTTTAAAACATGCTAACAACATGTGAATTATGCTAGAAACATGTTAGCAACATTCTAATCATGTTAAAGATCATGCTAATAACATGCTAGCAACTTGTTAATCATGCTAAAAAATGCTAACCATTTTAAAACATGATAAAAACATGTGAATCATGTTAAAAACATGCTAGCAACATGTTAATAATGTTAAAATCATGCTAGTATGATGATAACACTATGTTAATAATGTTAAAAAAACACGATAGCAACTTGCTAATCATGTTAAAAACATGGTAACAGCATGCTAAAATGCTAACCATTTTAAAACAACATGCTAACAACATGTAAATCATGCTAGAACATGTTAAACACATGCTATTAATGTTAAAAACATGCTAACAACATGCTAATCATGCTAAAAACATGCTAGCAACTTGCTAATCATGCTAAAACATGTTAAGAAAATGTTAAGCATGTTAAAACATGATAAAAAATATGTGAATCATGCTAGAAACATGTTAGCAACATTCTAATCATGCTAAAAACATGTTAGCAACAATGGTAAACACATGCTATTAATGTTAAAAACATGCTAGCAACATGCTAAACACATGCTATTAATGTTAAAAACATGCTAGCAACATGCCAATCATGCTAAAACATGCTAGCAACTTGCTAATCATGCTAGAAACATGTTAACAGCATGCTAACATGCTAACAACATGTCAGTCATGCTAAAACATGCTGGCAACGTGCTGAGCAAACTAGAAATATGATTAACAACATTTTAACAAAATGGTAATCGTGTTAAAACTTTCTGGCTTGGCTTTTCTAAGCCAACTTCATAGTTTGTCATCAAACTTTACTCATCTAGTTTTAAATTAGGTTATTTTACAATGTTACTATTTTACTGAAGATTTTATCAAATAAATGCAACTTTGTTGGGCATAAGAGACTTCTTTCAAAACATGAAACAATCTTACCAGCCTTATACTTTCAAACAATGATGTATATCATCATTTTCTAGTGAATTCTAGAATTCTCTCAAAGGTTCCATTACATTGTCATAATCAGTCCAGTCTGAATTTTGATTTTGTTAGATGGTTTGGAAGCTCTAAGTGATGATCTTCTGTAAGAGTATTTTGATATATGAATAATTTTCCTCCTGAATAATTCCACATATCTGTCTCCCAGGGAATGCTGAATATCCAATTGTTGCATTTGAGTCATAACTCACTAAATAATCTGGCGACTGAAGCCTTTGCTGGTCTTCTTGCGCTTACACACTTAAACCTGCACCATAATGAACTCCAGTACTTTCCTACCAAAACTATGACCAGGTAACCATTAATTTTTTGTTCTTTTTTTTGACAAACAAAATTAATTCTTGATGATGTTAGATACCTGCTGAACTCACTGTTCTTTCTTTTTGTCTCAGATTGGTGGAGTTGACTCACCTAGACATGAGTTTTAACCCAATGACATATCTGGTAGAGGAGAGTGTGTCCATGCCCAAACTCACACATCTCTCTCTGAAGCACATGGCGTTGCAAGACCTGTCTGAGTCGGCTCTGTCTCTGTCTCCTCATATTACTCACCTAGATCTGAGCTACAACCAACTCCCTTACATACAGGCCCTCAAAATGTCCTCTCAGCTCGACAGCCTTAACCTCACTGGTAATCATGAATACAGAATTGCCAACACTCTCACTCTCAGTATTTAGTTTATTACCACACTAACCATTAAGTCAATATAATTATTTTCACAATATAGTTTGCAACTACTGTATTTTTTATTATCTTGTAATTAATAATAAATTAAAAAAAATGAATTAAATAGTTTTTTAAAATAGTTTAATTGAATTATTTTTAATCTAAAATTGTCTTACATGTAGTATACTGTTATTGTCTTCACATGACTGTAATTCTTGAGATTACATGATTTATTAATTTCATATATCTCAAAATCAAACTGAAGTGAAGTGATAACTTTCATTCACTGTCCTTCAGGGAACCCCATCAGATGTACTTGTTTACTGCAAGGGCTGAAGATGTGGGCGCTGAGCTCAGGAATCAAGCTCTATGGGGCCTGTGCTTGGCCACAACACCTCTCAGATGAACCTCTACAGGATGTTCAAGAACAGGACCTCCGCTGCAGAC
Organism: Labeo calbasu; assembly: GCA_019740295.1. Lineage (NCBI taxonomy): Eukaryota > Metazoa > Chordata > Actinopteri > Cypriniformes > Cyprinidae > Labeo > Labeo calbasu. Next base: position 6,839 of record JAHKKF010536506.1, on the reverse strand, counting down.
CACATGATGAGCTAATGCCGGATGTGATAGAAAAGGAAGGAAAAGAAGAAGATGGAGTGCAAGAAAAGACAGTGCCAACTCCAAATCCAAAGAAAAAGAGCAAATGCCCAAAGAATTGTCATTGTGAGGTGAGAAAGGGTTGGAAAAGGGAGTAGGGATTTTTAGTAATTTATTCATAATTTAATAAGATTCCTTCGTCTTGTCTGTCATACAAAAAATAAACTTAAAGTAATAGTTCAACCAAACATGAATATTTGCTGAACACTTATTCACCCTCAGGCCAGAAAGAAAACACAATGCATTCAGAGTCGGGGGGTTAAAACTTTTTACATTTAAAGATCATGGTAAATTCAACTAATTTTGTCTTCTGGGAAACATCTAACTATCTTCTGTAGCTTCTGAGAGGGCAGTACTAAATGAAAAAAATATGATATTTAGAAAAATTTTCATTCTTTTCAAAAGTTTTCACCCCCCAGATCTTAATGCATCATTTTCCTTCTGAAGCATCAGTGAGCATTTGAACCTTCTTTAATAGTTGCATATGAGTCCCTCAGTTGTCTTCAGTGTGAAAAGATGGATCTCAAAATCACAGTCATTGTTGGAAAGGGTTCAAATACACAAAAATGCTGAAAAAAAATACAATAACCGTTCAGGACAAACAAGGGACTCATGAACAACTATCACTAAACAAAAAAACACAGCTGTAGATCATTCAGGTAACAACACAGTATTAAGAATCAAGCGTGTGTACATTTTTTTTTTTAATAAATTCAACTATTGTTTTCTCTTGTGGACTATATGTAAATGTAAGTATCTTTTTCAGGTCAGTACTAAATAAAAATTAACATGCATTTTGTATGATCCCTCCTATTTTGGTAAATTTTGCAGATTCTGCAAGGTGTATGTAAACTTTTGACCTCAATTGTATCTTTGTCTCACCCCATGTTCTGTTCTCCTTACTCTCACCATCAAGATTGCAGCTCAGCACGCTACATGTGAGGATCTTGGCCACACTAAAGTGCCCACTGGTTTCCCTGGCAACACTCTTCTGCTTGACATGCGTCGCAACCATTTCCATTATCTCCCTAGCAACAGTTTTCTCGGCATCCCAAAGGTTGTGTCCCTTCACCTGGACAGCTGTAAGATCCATGAGATTGAGGGTGGTGCTTTCCAGGGCATGAAGGGGCTAATGTATCTCTACCTGTCTGACAACCAACTGTCCTCCCTGGATGCAAAAACCTTTGAAGGTGCCCATGAGATCCTGTATCTTCACCTAGAAGGCAATAAACTCACTCAGTTTCCTTCTTCAGCTACACTGGCTCACATCCCCAAACTCCTTGAGCTGCATCTGGAGAGAAATCTTATAGCTAAACTAGAGCCTTCAGGGCTCCTTACCCCGGTCCCTCAGCTGACAGGCCTCTACCTCGACAATAACATCATTGCAACCATAGTGCCAAAAGCTCTCGATCCAGCACCCAAGCTGGATGTCCTTCGTCTTGAAGCTAATGCTCTAACCAAAGTGCCAAGTGATGCATTAGGCCACGCCCCTCTTTTGTCTGAGCTCCGCCTCTCAGGGAATCCGATTCGCTGGATTAAGCCAAGAGCATTTCAGGTGGTGGCTGAAAGTCTAAAGCACCTGCACATTGATAGGATGGGTCTTCAAAAGGTATAGATATTTTTACGCAGTATTAAAGGGATAGTTCACCCAAAAATGACAGTTCTGTCATTAATTACTCACTCTGATCTTGTTCCAAACCTGTAAGACCTTTGAACATCTTCAAAACACAAATTAAGATATTTTTGATGAAATTCGAGAGCTTTCTGACCCTGCATCATGATACACTCATGAACGCACGTCGAAGACTGACACAGAAGAGAAGAAATTGTTGAATAAAGTTGTTATTTTTGTTTTCTTTGCACACAAAAAGTATTCTCGTAGCTTCATAAAATTATGGTTGAAGCACCGATGTCACATGGACTATTTTAACGATGTCCTTACTACCTTTCTGGGCCTTGAACGTGGTAGTTTTGCTGCTGTATATGTAGGGTCAGCTCTCAGATGTCCTCAAAAATATCTTAAATTGTGTTCTGAAGATGAACGAAGATCTTACAGGTTTGGAATGACATGAGGGTGAGTAATTAATGACTGAATTTTCATTTTTGGGTGAACTATCCCTTTAAATGATAAAGAAACAACAGTCAATCCTTGCTTTTACTAATCTCAGTAATGGACAATGTTCCTTTTCTCTCTCCTTGTTTGATTTGTGGTCGTAGATGAGTGCAAGGTCTCTGGCAGGGTTTGGTTCTGGTCTGCTGTCTTTGTCTCTGGAAGAGAATCAGTTAGAGGAGTTGCCTGACCTATTACCTCTTACTGGCCTTCAATACCTCAACCTTAACAAAAATCCACTGATGTGTGACTGCAAATTACTACCATTTTACAGGTGAGATATCTAGCTGTGTTTTTTTGTTTAGTGATAGTTGTTCATGAGTCCCTTGTTTATCCTGAACAATTAAACTGCCCAGTGTTCTTCAGAAATTCTTTGGTTATCCAGCATTTTTTGTGTATTTGAACCCTTTCCAACAATGAGTGTGTTATTTTGAGATCCATCTTTTCACACTGTGGACAACTATTACAGAATGTTCAAATGCTCACAGATGCTCCAGAGGAAAAATAATGCATTAAGAGCCAGGGGGTGAAAACTTTTGGAATTTGAAGATCAGGGTAAATTTAACTTATTTTGTCTTCTGGGAAACATGCAAGTGTCTTCTGTAGCCTCTGAAGGGCCGTACTAAATAAAAAAACAATATGATATTTAGGCAAAATAAGAAAAATGTACACATCTCTATTCTGTTCAAACGTTTTCACCCCCCAAGTCTTAATGGATTGTGTTTCCTCCTGGAGCATCAGTGAGCATTTGAACCTTCTGTGATAGTTGCATATGAGTCCCTTATTTGTCCTGAGTGTGAAAAGATGGATCTCAAAATGCATACAGTCATTGTTGGAAAGGGTTCAAATAAAAATGTTGGCAGTTTAACTGTTCATGACAAACATGGTAACAACACTGTATTAAGAATCAAGTGTATGTAAACTTTTGAACAGGGTCATTTTTATCTATCTATCTATCTATCTATCTATCTATCTATCTATCTATCTATCTATCTATCATCTTAACTTTCTTTCTTTCAGATGGTTGAAAAATTCAAGTCTGAGCCGGGTTGAGGCTGTGTGTGGTTACCCGTCTGAGCTGAGAGGTCAGCCTGTGATGGAGGCAGCCATCTTTAAGAACTGTTCTGGAGAAAATGCTCATTTCTTCAACGAGACCTCCATCCCTACCAAAGCCACTACTCCAAAAAAACCAATGCGGTCCACAACAAAGGCCAGACCAGTGCAAACTGAACCTAAACCAGCAAAGACCAAACTAAAAATGGCACTAAAGAAAAACAAGTCTGATGAACTCAAACCAGTGCGGGCCCAGAAATCCAGGCCAAACAAAAGAAAAAGAGGAATGCGACCAATGAAAAAATTGAATCGATGAAAAAGCCATAGTTTTTGATTTAAACAAAGTGGATAATGTGATATATTTATGTGGTGAACACATTTGCTGCTGTTAGATTATGTTTAGGTAAAGACAGGTAAATGATGAACTGACTTTAACTGAAAATTGAGTGTTTACTTCTACTATCAACACACTAGTTTCCTATTTAATACTTTAGAGCTGCTTTGACACAATCTGTATTGTTAAAAGCGCTATGTAAGGTGAGTTGACTTGACTTAAAGCTGATAAAGATATAGTAACCATAGTACTTATAGTGGCGTTTTTACATCCACTCTTCATAGTTCTTAAATGTGCATTTTATTTCATGGTAGAAATGAATAGTTTTGAATATGTGAACCATTCCAGGAAACGCTGTTATTTGTCATATATGAATTAACTCATATGGGTTTTCAAACTGTTAACTGTGTCATTTCAAATAAATCGTTTATTTAAAAATGTTCTGAGTTTCACTATAAATCTATACAGAAATTATTTTGAAATACGTATATAACGCAGTTTTATCAGGGTTACTTTAAATAGAGAAATATTTTACTAAGTCGCCAACTGGTTCCATGGTGTAATGGTTAGCACTCTGGACTCTGAATCCAGCGATCCGAGTTCAAATCTCGGTGGAACCTAAGGTTTTTCCTCTTGACTTTAAACGGTGGAGTTTATATTACTATCATTATGTTGAGAGAATCAACTTCTCAGATATATTTATATGCTTTAATATAACCAGAATTAGAAACAGCCCGCAGTCATGGTTTATTTTACTGCCACTTATCACTGATTATTAAACTGAGGAAATGACTTACTCTCGCGAGATCAGACCATCAGCAAACATGGCGGCCGCGATGGATGTAGATACCCCGAGTGGAGCTAACAGTGGAGCTAGTAAAAAGCGTTTTGAAGTGAAAAAGGTACAGTATTGAGACGTCATTGTTAAGTATTGATATCAAATGTATATATATTTAAACCGCTTAGTCTTTTTAAAAATGTAAACTCTTTCACGGCGGCGTGTTTATAATCCCCGGTTAGCATTGGCGGCGTTGCGCTCTCTCATCATTATTTGTTAATCACCGACCGCGTTCTTTTTATGACTACAGTCAGCTTTTAATATGTTATATATATATATATATATAGAATCTGATATCATGTAGAAACGTGTAATTTAGGCGTTCCTGACGGCTTTGATTTGAACTCTAGTAAATTCTGCAGCGTAATCCGAGAGATTATTTTAAACCAGGCCACTAGATAAAGGAAGAACTAACAGAAATAATTTAGGAACCTAGCGAGTTGCTTACTTAGACAGCATTTTTAAACTTGTTCAAAACGTTTATTTAGAACAGTTTTGAGCATAACAGGCGCTTTCAGAACGTTCGGTTTGCTCACTTTTTGACATCATAGGCGCATTCCGAACGTTCGATTCAAACAGTTTTAGACTTCGTAGACTGATTCTAAACGTTCGATTCGATCGTTTTGGATTTAACAGGCACGTTCCAACCCTTTTTTTGAACAAACATCAGGGTAGTTCTGTTCTGTTTCTTAAGCACAATGAATATGGTAATCATTTAGTTCCACAGTGTATATTATATCATGTAAATTTACTCAATTTTGACATGTGTTCTGATTATTGTGTATGGATTGTAGATATTTAACAGCTGATTTATTTTCTTGATGAATTGAGATTTACATTAAACTGGAGCCCAGCCTCACTGGAAAATAAAAGTGTTACGAATTGCCATGACATTTTGTTGAGGAGATCTGTTTGGTTGAGATAATTTCAGAACTCTGTTTTTCTTGCAGTGGAATGCTGTGGCTCTGTGGGCTTGGGACATTGTAGTGGACAACTGTGCCATTTGCAGAAATCACATTATGGATCTCTGTAAGTATCAGCTCCCATGTATTCCAGGTTTAGTTTCTTGTTACATACTGTCATCTGCTATTTAGTGAGTTGTCATTGTCGTTTAAGTCTAGTTCTTCTTCTCTCAGGTATAGAGTGTCAGGCCAATCAGGCATCAGCTACATCAGAGGAGTGTACAGTGGCCTGGGGAGTCTGTAATGTGAGTTTGATCACACCTACACCAACCAACTATCTTTGATTTTCTTAAAATCAAAATATAAAATTATATCAAAATTATAACTCTTGTGTTTTTGGTTCTGCAGCATGCATTTCATTTCCACTGCATCTCTCGCTGGCTGAAGACCAGACAGGTGTGTCCTTTGGACAACAGAGAGTGGGAGTTCCAGAAGTGAGTGACTTTTATTATTAATAGAGAATTCAGTCACGATCCCTCAAACCACAGTCTAGATTACCCATATCGTTTAATGGGATAATGCGTTGTTGTTCTAATCCCACATTTTCTGACATGTCTTTTATCGGTTGTAAATGTTTGTATTAATATTCCTCTTTTCGTTTCTCTGTTTTACAGGTATGGCCATTAGCAGCATCTGTGCAGCCTGGTGTTTGTGTTTCAGATCCAGGACTTTCCTTCCGGAGATGCATTTTTGTTTAGTTGTCACCATTCTCTCTGTCGAAGACCACTTGGTCCACATTGAAAATGTTATGCTAGATATGATGTTTTTTATTTCTGTGTTTTGTGCAGCATTCTGCTGTAAATTACCAATAAAGTCACTTTAAATTCAGTTCTGTCAGTTCCAGTGTTTCTATCATGAGAAATCTCTGAAGATTTTAGCATGGTGATGGATATGACAATGTTAATGTATTTGGTCTTGGTGGAATAGATCTGCTGTGCTGCTGAATTGCGGCTGCTGCTGCAAAGCAAGTACAGGAACTTGCTACTGCCAGTACATACACAGATACGCTGCTGTGAGTATTTAAGACATACTGCTGCTGCACATGTACAGTGGCATGCAAAAGTTTGAGAACCCCTTGCAGAATCTGTGAAAATGTGAATAATTTTAACAAAATAAGAGAGATCATACAAAATGAATGTTATTTTTTATTTAGCACTGTCCTGAGTAAGGTATTTTACATAAAAGATGTTTACATATAGTCCACAAGACTCAAATACAGCTATTAAATATAGCTGCATGCAAGTTATATTACCGGGGTTCGAGCATATGAGGCCTTTGAGGTGCTATGACTAGGGTGTAGTCAAAATATATGACTAACATTTTCTTTTCTTTTAGTTTTGTTTTCTTTTAAGTTTTGTAGACTTTTGAGTACAGTAGATCATGATCATCTTATTAAGTGGCCCTGTTATCACTGTCCAAATGCAAATGTTCAACATTTTTTTGATAATTGTTTACCGAAAGTGTCCAGAGAATTTTATTGCAGTG
>JAHKKF010536505.1:4301-25117 GCA_019740295.1 Labeo calbasu | reverse complement strand
ATTTTTAATCAAATAAATGCAGCCTTGATGACCATAAGAGACTTCTTTAAAGACTATTACAAGTCTTACTGACCCCAAACTTTTGAACGGTAGTGTATGTCTTACTTATTCCAATTAGACTTCATTAGAAAATCATTCAAAATATTTGGTGACAGTTTATAATAAAGTTCAGTTGGTTAATATTTAGTTAATATGTCACAAGCTAATGTTGAAAATAAACGAGAGGGTGGCTAAGCACACACTGATCCACTCAAGACTGAAAAAGTGTACAAAAACATATTTTTTGTTTTATAAATTGCAATGTGCAAAGTGCATGTGAGTTAATAACAGACGGACATGAGCAAGCAAATGTTTCAGCACATTGCAATCTTCAGTGCTCACTTAACAACTGACATTCACCCTTTTTTTAAGTAGGTCAACAATTAAAGACAATCAGCTGGTTCAATTATCTCAGGTAGACCACAATTATCACAAGCAGAACTCCAAGAAAGTCTGATCATTCACGTATAATCAGCTAAAAACGCATCTCTTCCATCTTTATTTGACTTTTTAACTCTAGCACCTTCTATTCTAATTCTATTCTTTATAAAAATACAAAAAACTTGCCCTTTTAGACTTATACACATTTACTTACTTATTTTCTTTAAAAAAAAAATAATTATAATAACACTAGCTTCTCTGTTCTTTTTGTATTCTATGTATTATTGTTTTCTCTTTGTTATTATAGAATTAACAAAAAGCAAAAATAGAAGGTCTCTAACGCTAGCTTGCTTTTTCTTTTTTATTATTCGATCTGTTTTCTTTTTATTTATTTTATAATTTAAAAAAAAAACTTGCTACGTGTACTGCGTTAGGATAACTGAGACTTGTAATATAGCACTTGCATGTTATTGTTCTTTTGTTGATTTTAATTGCTTCCATTGTCCTTTTTTGTAAGCCACTTTGGATAAAAGCGTCTGGTAAATATCTAAATGTAAATGCGTATAGTAGAATGTTACAAGTATACAATTCCAAAAAAGATCAACTATTACAAATACAACAAATATAAGACTAAAAAACCCCCACAAACTAACGTTGAACAATTTTCTTACAGAATTTTATTAATCAGATTTTTCAAGTTCATTGAATGCAATATGAATGAACATGAATTAACAATAATACATAAATTAGCGTTAACCTAGATGACCTAAAAATTGCTGTAATTGTTGTCCATTGTTAGTTTATGATACCTAGAATTAACTATAAAATCTATCTATCTTTTTAAAAAATAACGTCTTTGCTTTTTTTGGGGGTACTTCTGAATTGTGAACTTGTTCAAAGTCACTGCGCTAGTCTTTCATTACATATTTATTACTTTTTGGGTTAAAAAACAGACCAACTGCATGTGTATGTGAGAGGAAGTGTAGAGTCCATTCTTTTGTTCATGCTCCGAGTGACCTCTGCCTTTTAAATAAATGCCTGCTACACTTGTGTCTTAGAAAGCACAGACTTCATCCTCAACTCTTTAACCTTTTCATGGACAAACACTCACATGCTGCTTCACCCTTTGCCCATTTGGCAAGCTTTCCCATGACTTCCCGTTGATCCAAAGAGGCAGAGAGTGGGGAGAGAGGAGGAGTGTTGGGGTTTTGTTGATCATTTGTGGTGGCTGTGAGCTGCCTTTTATTCAAACAGTGATTGTTCCATCTGGTCCTCTGTTGTGAGACAGAGGTTTCACTGTGGAGAGCAGGGAGGAGGTCTTGCCTTTTCAGGTTGCTACAAAATATGTAGCCTGTATAAACCTCCCAACCTCTCAACCCGTTCTTTCTTTCTTTTTGTTCCTCACCCCACTTTGATTTCCTCCATCACCCGGATTTTCCCTGTGGTCCCTTTAGTCTTCTTGGAATGGATGTGTGAAATGAACAGTACTTTGCACTCAGAAGTTGTTTTTTTTTAAATTATTATTATTTTTACAATGGAGCCCAATGCATGTTGGCTATTACAGGGATTATTTTTTGAAAGCACAACCTACATAAGTGTTCTGACTAAAGTGTAAAGCTTACAGAAAAACTATGAAAAGAAATTTTTCATTCTGTCATCATAGTTTGCAGTCATTTTATATTGATCCATATGGGCCATGTGTATGCTGCTGTAAAAGTTTGTGATTGTATAGTAAGAGTAGGTTTTATGTGAATGCTGTCTATGAGAATGGCTTTATGGGTAGAGTTGGCTCAGGTCATTGTATGTGCTCTGTTCTGGCCTGTCTCAGCCTGCAGAGAGATTGTTTATCTGACTGCACCATTTGTCCTATTGAGCCGCTGTTTCCTGCCCTTAGGGGTTTACACACACATTCACAAATACACCCACATAAAATCACATAGCAGGCAAAAAAGAAGAGAATCTATAGCCCCTGAAAACATTTTAGCTGTTTAAAACGATTTAGTTGTTTGCAGCCCAAACAAAAAAATACAAGTGAAACTCTACCTAAGTATTTTTATGATTTAAAGAGATGCTTTGTTAAAGCTAGCTGTGTGCATCCAATATGTAAGTATTTTACAGATTCAAACTTTACTTTATACTTTTTATACTTTATGCTGAATTTGTAAATAGCCGTAATTTATTATGGTAGTCAGCAGTACAGCAGTATTTTGAAGTACACTTTAAATTCTGTTTACATAGCAGTTATATCTGAATTTTTCGTCTCTCTGTACTATTTGTTCTTTTTGTGTTTTGATAAGCTGATTTAGTCTTATTGAGTTTCTGTTGTGAGGAACTGCCAAAAGTATTAGTGAACACAGCCATCTCTGTTATCAATTAATAGGTGGAGGGTCTTGCTTTCCCCGTAGAATTTTAGTATTTCATCTCTTTCTTTTTTCAACTTTTGAAGTCTTTTTATTATATACATATACAGTACTGTACCATATAGTGAATTTGTATTTCTTTAGCCTATATTATATAGCCTATAATAATATAATTATTATTATTACATTTTGTTAGGTTGACTAACAGGTCTCATGGCTGTGCCTGAGGTCTATTGACTGCGGCTGACGTGGGCTGCGACGTCACGGCGGGGTTAATTTAAATGGGGTTCAGGGGGAGAGAAACAGATTAAATTAGTTTGGGGGGAAACAAAGAACCGGAGCGACGCGTAAAGGCGGATGCTGGAGAAGAGTTAACACACGAAACTTCAGCAAGACATTTCAGTTTTTCAGTGTGGAAACTTTCAGCACAGAAAGCAAGTGAGTTAAATTTGCTTATTTCACATCAACGGTTGTTATCTGACTAGTACATGGGTTTTCTATTTGATTCACTCCGTTAAACTTTTTGAAAAGTGCCACTGGGAAGTTATAAAGCGAAAAAGTGGATATATAGATATTTTTTTCAAGCGATAAACAACAATAAGAATATTTAGTGCGAACAAAGTGTGAGGGAAATTCTTTTTTAAAAGCTGATCTTTCTGAGGACTGTTAAACGTTTAAAGAAGAGCTTTTAGATAAACACCCAGTATGAATTCAATGGAAGTATTTAATAATACTCTTATTTTGATCTAAGAGGTTTTGTTATCCATACTAACCGTTCTGAGGAGCGCAAACATTTTAGACTATGTTTATGTTGCGAGCTGTTGCATTCTTGCAATGTAGGAGACGGTTTTGCTGCGGGTTTCCTTTAAATTATATAAAGGAAAGTGGGAAGTTGTACGTTTCTGCGTAAAAAAATAAAAGTGTTTTACGGATTAAAAACTATTTTGAGGTAATATGTATACATGCATGTTTGGCGATCAGGATAATAAATGATACATGACGTACATTCGTACTTTTAATGGACTTTATTTAGAAGACAATACATTTGATTACCTTAATAAATTAGTGTACAAAATATAAAATTATACATAATATGAAACTACTACTTGACACTGCTTTAAGTTTAAGTTTATGTAGAAATTGTACATTTTTAAACTAGCTACCTGAATTTGTAGCGAAATTTTTATATCACAGATTAAGACATATTAAGTATTTTGAGTACTTTTACTGTTCATAAAGTTATTATAATATGCTGACGCAAAGCCTCCAGATCTGCTTAAAAATGCATTTTTGGGCATCATTTGTCATGTTCTGAGTCACCTCCGTTCTCACTCACACTCAGTGTGCCCAGTTGCTGAGTGGATATTCAGCTTGTTGTGACTATCTAAAACTAAAAAAGTTTTTATACAAAGCAGGTGATGGTCTGCACTAACCCATAATGCTGCAAAGATGCTTGTCAGTGTTATGCAGTGTTGGGAAAAGATACTTTCAAAAATAATGCATTGCAATATTGCGTTACTCCCTAAAAAAGTTTTTATACAAACGTTAAATAATTTTTGTATTATTTAACTTTTAATTTTTACAGGTTTGCATCATATTCTGAGTTTCATTTCACTATTTTTATTCATTTTGATGAATACTGAGTCTGTTTTTTTGTGAGTGAGATGAATTAACGCATGTTCACATTTATTCTAGAACAAAAGTAACATCTTACTCCCGATTTCTCGCAACATGGGGACAGGGGAGCTTTCAATCAATACATGGGCAAAAGTAACTCTTTCTTATAATTAAAAAGTAATGCGTTACTTTACTAATTTCTTGAAAAGAGTAATCTGATTACGTAACTCGCGTTACTTGTAAAATTTCCCCCAAAACTGGTGTTATGAGTATCTTCTTTTTCTATGTACTTTTGATCTTTGCTTATTTTAGCCTGACTGAAATGTAAAAAGTAAATAGTGTTTTAATTTCTAATGCATGTGAAATGTGTGTGTGAGCTAATGCCTTAAATGTAGAATCACCATAATTCAGTTCTGTTGCTCAAAACTTTGTGTGTCTGTGTGTGTGTGCGTTAGGGATCATTGTGCATTTAATGCTCTTGGCTTCATTCACTCCCTCTCTCTCGTCTTGAATAGAGTGATTAAAGTGAGTACGGTCAAAGGGTGCAGGGCAGAAAGGAAGAGGGCCGCGTTCCATCTTTTCTTCTCTTGCTCTTTCAGAGACCCTTTTCACCTGACCTGCATTCTGACCTACCCCCCCACTCTTTCATTTCTCTTTCTTTAGACACTTTCAGGGCCTTTTCATCCCAGAGTGGGTCTAAGAAAGTGCAAAAAATGCACTTTTATTGAAGGGATTACACATTTGGAGCTATACCACTTCACAGCACTTCAGCAAAGTTGTAAACATTCAACCTTTTGGCCTCTGCCCTGTTTTGATGTGAGCATAGAGACACAGAGAGATTGTTTGGGTCAAAACACTGTGATCAGATCAAACAAAACAGACAGAAAGTGAGAGAAGAAAACTGCTCAGCGTGATTATTAACCAGCTCATGTGAATAATTCTGAGCATATTATACATAGACATGTTATTATTTATATAAGACATCCCTCATGTTTTGTTAGCCAAGCGAGTTGCATTTGAGGCTTTATTTCGCATTACCTACAGAGGAGAAATGGAGTGTGTTTCAGAGCGATATTACAAAGCCCTCTTGCCCTCTGCACTGTAGAGATATGCTTTTAACTCAGCTTCTGGTTATATGAGTGTTTGTCCTCAGGGTGTGTATAGAGCGTGTCTCAGTCACTGGTTTCTTCTTAAAGAACAGGGATGTGGTTACATGTTGATTTTTGTGTGTGTGTGTGTGTGTGTGTGTCTCACTAACTCTGAACTCTCAGATTCACAGGCCTCTAGTGCAATGCTGGTCACAGTTTCTGTCAGAAAGCATTTGGTGTAACACTTACCTAATGCTTTACAGCACTGGACTGGTGACAGCCTTTGTGTGTGTGTGTGTGTGTGTGTGTGTGTGTGTGGACATCACCCAGCTGCACACGCCCATCAGAAAGAACGATGGGAGACTCACAATGATTTATGGCTGCTAGCCTCAGACCTGTGTCTGAGTAAATCTTGTGCTGAGGTGAACTTAAACAGCTGTTTTTGGTTTGAACACCGTCTCCAGACGTCTCTCTCCTCCCCCGTGTCTGTCAGTCTGTCTCTCTGCGGTTTAGATGACTGATAAAGCCAGTGCTGACTTGAACTCCCTCTGCACTGTGTCTGAAGACTAACACTCACTCAGTACCAGCTTAGCCTTAAGGGCCTGCTTTGCTTCAGACTTAATGAAAGCACCTCCGTCTAATATAGTCCTTACAGGAAAAACGCAGTGCTTGTAATAGAATTTAAGAGCTGCTGAAAGCAAAGACTCTAAATGGAAATCTGTAATTGAAAAGTGGCACTGATAAGCGTGAAACTGTGCCATATGTCTGACTATGAGTGAAGTGGGTCAGAGCTTTGTGTTGTTTTCTCTGCTATGGAAATGAGTTTGAAGTCCAGCTGGTTGCGCGGCGAGGGACTCGCGCACTCGAACGCTGGGTCTTGGAACGCTCTGAAAAGATGTGAGGGGAGGAGAGAGGACCAGAGGAGGGGAGAGACGAGAAACCGTGTGTGTCCGGCGGTCCCGCATTCCTCTGCGCTTGTGATAATGGAAGCCCCGTGGCGTATGATGAGTGAGTAAGGCCCTCAAAGAGTGTGTGTGTTTCTGTGGGAGGAATGGGGCTTTTAAAGGGTTTTCTACCCTTGGAGTGTATGAGGTGTGTGTGTGTGTGGACCCAGCGGGTCAGAACAGCCTCGTTAGGATGTCTGGAACACCCCCCTCCATCATTCACACACACACATATAACACAAAGGAGACTGCCTGATGAGAGATTTCGGAGAAAGGTCAGAGAAAGAAGGTGAGGAGGAGGAACTTTTTTGGACCCGGAGAGGGGGTGAAGACATTTTTGGGCCAGGAAAATGGGGGTTGGGGCGCTCGAGATTTGTGTTTTTCTGAGAGAGGTTAGTCACGCTCCACTGAGCGGCTGACACTTAATTACTGTTTGGAGGGAGTTGCAGGATTTACTGGGTCAACAGAATATTTTATAAACGGCTTTAGAAGAGCATTTAGTGTCTGAGAGTGAGAGATGGAGGGAAAAAAAACAGAGGTAGAAAGCATTTTTACTGCCTCTGCTTATGGTGACCTATAAAGGTCTGGCGCCTGAGTGATGAGGGACGGTGTTTGTGCTGGGACAGGACTTTGAGTTGGAAGTTACAGCTGAGAGCTGTGATACTTCACTCAGCCACAATGGGAACGAGAGCAGCTAGAAAACGAGATCCGATGGGCCCTCCAGAGCGGACACATCGACGGCAGTGAATGGAAAGTGCTATAGTCAGAACGAGCGACTTGTGTTTGGACCTAATAGATGCTTAATTATCCTCAAAGACGGTACAATACTGCTTTTCATCAGTCCGGCTAATTCTGGCTGCTTTGAGTCTTGCGTCTTACAGAGGCCGTTCTCTCTTTCAACAGGAGATCAGCTTTTGTTAGCGTTAATTGCTTTTCCTGCTAACAGAAGTCTGAACCAGGATGTCGTCTTATTGACCAAAAAGTCACTCCCACACTGACAATGGTGCCGAGTTGTTAGTAAATGTGTCTGTGGCAAGCTGGCTGATGTGTGAGTTCTGTAATCTGTGTGGGTCCATATGTGAGTGTACGTCTCTGTGTGAGCTGCTGCTTCAGTCCTCTTGCCTTCGCATCCACGGAGCGTTCCGGAAGAATGGCGTCCCGCGGCGATGATTCCATTCTCTTCAGACAATGCGCTTCTACTATCTCACAGCACGCGGGCGAATCATCTCCATGGAGATCACAAGCAGAGGCTAAAGAGCGCACTCGCGCAGCCAGAGTCACAAACACAAAACCCATATAAGCAAATCTGTGTACATGCAGAAACCCTCATTTGAGATGATCTAGTCAAATAAATGTGACATTGAAAAAGCTCTTTTAAAAAGCTCTTTTTACTTCATGGTGTTAGTAGAACTAAACATCCCACCGTTTTTGGCGATGTGAGGTCTTGTGTTTTTTTTCAGTTTTGAATGCTGACATGTTAAAAAGCAGAAGAGCATGTATACACAGCTGAGCAGAGACGGAGAGAAAACACAGATGTGAGGACTGTGGCGCCGGATGCCAGCAGGACAGAAGGGACGTGTTCAAAAACACATCAACTCTCTTTCTCTTGAGCGTGAATGGATGTTTAGTCACGGCTGGGAATGTTGTGTGTTTGCGAGTGTCGTTTTGGATGTTTATGTTTGATGATTCACAGCAACAAGCTTGTACAGTGGCGGCGGTGCTTTCGGTGCCAAGCACGTCATTATCATAATTCCAAGACAATCACTATGCGTTCTCCCATTTCAGTAGCTGTTACATCATACTTCTGCGCAATGTGTTTGTGTGCCGTTTCTGTGGGCAGCTGGAGAAATTTAAGCGCTGTTGTTACATTATAATCTGGTGGCAGTGATAGCAGAGAATCATGCAGTCCTTCAGCATTATGACCTTTTGTGTTTGCACGAGCCAAGTCTGCGACATTTTAATGCCAGTCCGTTGAATTCAGTGAGCGAAGCTGTAATTAATCATTCTGAATGATCATCCTTATCTGCTCCATCCATTCATCTCTAATTGGGAATTTGAAATATTAAAAGGGCAAAGTAATGCCTCAGCATAGATGGCTCGATTACTGTCCTGCCCTTTGATAACAGTACTTATGACAGAAATTGTTCAGTTACTGAAACTTGCAATTTCGCTCTGCAACAGCTGACGATTCTGTGTGTTTTTCAGAATGCGTGGCCTGTTTTCCACCCTCATCGTGGTGCTGGTGGCCTTAATGATCGTGACCACAGAAGCTGGGAAGAACAAGAAAGGTATAAAATATTGGAAGAAACCAATCTCTCCCCTCTTTCCTTTCTTCCATTAGTTCAGCGCTCACTTAGAATTATATCCTGTGATCTCTTACTTTGACTCTTAAGGGTGGATTACACTACTTGTGGACAGATGTTGCCCCAATTTGCAGTCTAGGCAAGTCAGCACTAGTTGCTGAAAGTCTGAACTGCTCTGTGCATTAAATTTTGTGCATTTTATTGAAAATTGCATAGTGTATAATGGGCACAGACTCCAATATTTAGCTTCAGACTGATTTCATCCAGTTGAAGGATTTCAGGTGTTATTTTTATTTATTCGAACATTCAAACATGATATTTTGAGCCGTTTTTAGAAGGCATATTGTTTTCATTTGTCATGCTTCTTCTCTAAAAGAGGGACGCATGTTTGTTATGTTAGGAACAACTTGAAAGTCGTTTACTATATAATGGCCAGTTTTTTCTTCTGTAACCATTTGCAAATATGAAGAATTCTGTCATCATTTACTCACCCTCAAGTTGTTTCAAATCTGTATGAGTTTCTTTCTACTGTTAGTTGTAAAAGAAGATATTTAAAGAACCTTGGTAATCTAACATTTGCTTTATTTCTATAGTATAGAATATGGAAGTCAGCAGCCACCAGCAACTCTTTGGTTACCAACATTTTTTAACTCTTTCCCCGCCAAACATGGAATTTTCGGTTATTTGTGATACAGTGCTTGCCTGCCAAACAAAGAATTTTCAGAGTTTCCATGTTTTCACTGCCATACACCTGGGGCTCTATTACGCATCTCCTGAATGAGTCCAAAATTTCCTGATCAAAAACACAGGCGATGAAGATGCAGATGCATATTAAAGTAATACGAACATCAACAATAAACAGCATATAAATGACAACTGCCTAAAGTTACGGAGTGAAATGTCAATCCAGGATGTGGTAAAAGACTGTGAAGCTTTGGGGGAAGTAATCTACTGCATCTTTGCTTTGATCATCGTACTGAATATGATCCAGATGTAGTATGATAAAAGCATGATTTTCTTAGCTTTTTGCTCGAAATGTTGCTTTTTTATTAAACTTACCTACTTTCAAGAGCAGTTGGGTAAGTTACTCTAAAAAAGTTATTATTATCTAGTTACTAATTACATCATAAACAGTGTAATTAGATTACTGTACAAATGAGTCTCCCCAAAAAATATTTAATTACTTATTACTAATTACATTCTAAATCCTATATCAACCATATCAACTTTGACAAGTTAATGAATGATATAGGATAGACATGAAACGTTATTTTAATTCTTTCGAATAAATTGTGGTCACACTTTAGATTACTCAGTATACTCCTAATTACTGCTTATTAATCCTTAGTAAAATAGTTGTTGACAATTAACTAAATGTGCTTTTTAAGTAATAATAAACAGCCAATATCCAGATAATATTCATGCTAATAACCAACTAGTTAATAGTGAGAATTGGACACTAAAGTGTTACCAATATTCTTATTACCTTAAAGTATTTAAAGTGAGAAGGTTATATAAAACGTATGCATGTTAAGGTTAGACTCCACTATTGTATTGTATTGTGTATAAATGTTCTACAGTCTATAAACAGTATTTAGTTCAGTTACATAAGAAGTAACTAATTAAATTACAGGGGGAAAAAATCCCTTACTTTATTGTTTCAAGGGAAAAGTAATTAAATTACAGTAAGTAATTACTTACTAACTAGTTACACCCAACACTGTTCAAGAGTTGATAAAACAGAATGCTTGAAGCTAAAATAAAACCTATGTTTTGCTTTTTAAAAGTAGAGGCTCCGTTCTTTATTTTGATGTATTGCATGTTCAGATATTCATACAACATGAACATTTTAGTAAAAATGACCAAAAAGTGCGTTGCAGCTTTTTTCAAAAATGTCTGGTGGGGAAAGAGTTAAAATATCTTAACATTTTCATTTTTGGTTGAACTATTCTTTTAAGCCAATACTGAAAATTTGGTGATTTTAACATGGGCAGTTTTGTATGAGTTTCTGTAATATTTGGCTGAAGCGGAGGTGAATGTAATCTCATGAAGTAACACTGCTGTCTGTGTGTCATGTTATAGAGAAGAACAAAGGAGGTAAGGGTGGTTCAGACTGTGCGGAGTGGCGCTTTGGCCGTTGTGTGGCCAATACCGGAGACTGCGGAGCAGGCACGAGGGAAGGCACCTGTAATGAGCAGACCAAGAAAGTCAAATGCAGAGTGCCCTGCAACTGGAAGAAAGAATTTGGAGGTGAGTGATGATGTGGTACTGCTGAAATGTTTTAACTTCTCACAATTGTCTTATTATATTTAGCCTTTTGTTTTTTGGTATTTATCTATTAAAAAACTTTTGTTTTTGGTATTTATCTTTTATATTTTGTGTTTTTGTGCTGCTGTGTATTTCTGTTTGTTCTGTGCATTTCATATTATCTTACATACTGTATTGCAACTCATTTCATGCAGCCGACTGCAAGTATAAGTTTGGTAACTGGGGCGAGTGTGACGCAGCCACAGGCACAAAGAGCCGCACTGGGACTCTGGTAAAGGCTCTCTTCGACGTCGACTGTCAGCAAACCATCTCTGTGCCCAAACCCTGCACCACCAAGGTCAAAAACAAACCCAAAGGTAAATCTGCAACACCAAATCCGAAACTGACATTCAGTGACTGAAGGCCTCTGCTTGATCTTTTATGTATGTTAGGCTCAAATGTTAGTATTAACATTCAACTACTAATCATTATTTTAAAACGAAAATCAGTTAAGAATTATTTGAAATTATTACTAAAAAACATTTGTGACTCTGGACCACAAAACCAGTCTTAAGCAACATGGGTATACTTGTAACAATAGCCAAAATACACCGTATGGGTCGAAATGATCAGTTTTTCTTTTATGCCAAAAATCTTATGACTGGTTTTGTGGTCCAGGGAACATGTTTTATTATTAAAATTTGTTAATAAGAGCTACCTCAAACACGCATGACTCAACAGGTGTTATACTGTCAGCAGTTTGTTGGTTTGGTTTGGCTGAATGGAAAACGAAATGCATGTAATCTGCTCTGGTTGTGTAATCTTGGCCTGTTGGCCGTGGTGGGTGTCTGAGTGGGATTCTGAAATCAATAATGAACCTCTGCTCATACATAAGAGGCAGATGTCTAAGTCAGTCCTTTCAAATCGTGCGTTTGTGGTTAATATGCTTATCTGAATGTGGATTCCAGCAGTAATACTGTAGTATTATTTTCTAAGAGCATATGCATTTCCTAACTGGCGTGAGACGGGGAGGCGTCGTCAAGAGTTTCGGGTTTACGGCTGGATCTGAATAATGAGATTTTGTGTCAATCTCTCCACAGGAAAGAAAGGCAAGGGGAAAGGGAACTAAAGCGAGCAAGAGATCCAGAGGAGCAGTAAACACCCCGTGATCATCCGTCATCCAAACACGGCCTTTTATATCTCTACTCAGTGTTCTTCAGCATGAGCGCGACTCGCTCTACAGCCACAAACACATAGCTTTAGAAGACTATGACAGAGTAACAGCTGAGTATTTGACACGTTACATGATTTTTTTCATGTGTGAGGGAGGGGAGGGGAGAATAAAATGCCGTTGTTTAGCGTGTGGTGCCCTGTAGCTGACCTATTCCTCTGATGTTCCCTCCAGGACAGATCTATCTCTCTCTCTCTCTCTCTCTCTGTCTACTATCTATCAGCTGTGTAAGCCTCAGGCCTCTCATTTGCTAAAGGACAACAATCAGTAGATCTCAATCAGACACATCTATTTTATTACTGTTTTACTTACAAATCTGGTTTTGTAAAATTGTGTAATTTACAGGATTATATTACTAGCGGGGTATTCAAGTAGTGTTTGGATAAGCCACCCTTCTCTTTTTTTGTATCCTAAAATATAAAACTGAGGAGTGTTGTTTGAAATAAATGATTTCTCTTTTTCTATAAAAGGTGTAGTTTATGTAAAAGCGAAAATACCCCAATACTTTTTCCTTTTGACTTGACTGTTACTAACAGATCCGAGGGTGACAGAGGGTTAAACTGCATGGAGAGGAGTCCGTTCCCTCTTGTGCAAACCTGTTTTATAAGCATTTAAGAAAGACAGTAAAGTTTTGTTACTGAGCTTTGTGTGTTATATGTAGTTAACTAAAGGTAAATGAGTGATGACAGTTCATTATTAAAGACACTTGAGCCCTCCAAATTTCTCATGATGCAAACCCACATGTGTGTTCATGAATATGTATTGTAAATAAGCATTCTCGTCTCTTCATGGTCAGTGTGCTTAAGATCTTTATTAAGCTTTATGCAATAAAAAAAGAACCATACACTCTTACTGTATGTACACTGGCTCTTTAAGGGCAGTGGTAGATAAGTCAATAATTACAGTGTGTTCATTTCATCAGCTTCACTGGGGTAATAATCATTGACTTCAGCTGGTATTTCTTTATTAATCCCTATGTACAGTTGAAGTCAAAAGTGTACATACACCTTGTAGAATCAGCAAAATTTTAATTATTTTACCAAAATAAGAGGGATCATACTAAATGCATGTTATTTTTTTATTTAGTACTGACCTGAATAAGGTATTTCACATAAAAGATGTTTACATTTAGTCCACAAGACTATAGATTCTATAGCTGAATCTATAGAAATGAGCCTGTTCAAAAGTTTGCATACACTTGATTCTTAATACTGTGCTGTTACCTGAATGATCCAAAGCTGATTTTTTTTGTCACTTGTCCCTTGTTTGTCCTGAACAGTTAAACTTCCTGCTGTTCTTTAGAAAAGTCCTTCAAGTCCCACACATTCTTTTAATTTTTCAGCAATTTTGTGTATTTGAACACATATGCAACTATTATGTAAGGTTTAAAAGCTCACCTATGCTTAAGAAAGAAACAGTGCATTAAGTCAGGGGGTGAAAACTTTTTGAATTTGAAATCAGGGTAAATTTAACTTTTTTGTCTTCTTGGAAACATCTAAGTATCTTCTGTAGTTTCTGAAGGGCAGTAATAAATGACAAACATATGATATTTAGGCACAATAAGAAAAATGTATTCTTCATTGTTTTCAAAAGTTTTCACCCCCCGGCTCTTAATGCATAATTTTTTCTTCTGAAGCATCAGTGAGTGTTTGAACCTTCTGTAATAGTTGCGTATAGGTTTTTCAGTCGTCCTCAGTATCAAAAGATGGATCTCAAAATTATACAGTCATTGTTGTAAAGGATTCGAAAATGCTGAAAAACCCAAGAATCTGTCGGACTTTTCTAAAGAAAAGCGGGCAATTTAACAACTATCACTATGAATGAAACACAGCTGTGGATCATTCAAATAACAACACAGTATTAAGAATCAAGCATATTTTGAACAGCATATTTTATTATAAATTCAACTATTATTTTCTCTTGTGGACTATATGTAAATGTCTTTTATGTGAAATGTCTTATTCAAGTCAGTACTAAATAAAAAACAACATGCATTTTGTATGATTCCTCTTAATTTGGTAAAACAATTACATACACCTTGCATATACGTAAACTTGTGACTTCAACTGTAATTTACATTTTATAAACATTTCAAGTGGCCAGAGAAAAGCGAGCCTCATTTTCCTGTATTGGTCATCTAATAGATGCTAAGGTTTGACCTTTGTTATTTTCAGAATTGCAGAAGGACAATATTTAGTAACCGATCGGATTGCATGATTGAATTTCTTTAGTACAGTTACAAAAGGAGTTACAGTTACATAACTCTCTTAGAGATAATGATATTCCAATGTGAAGTCTTCAAACTTTGCATCACAGTTGGCAACACTTTTTTTTTTTTTTTTATAAAAGCACAGCTTTGAATGACTAAGATTTGTAGTGAACAGCCTACTTCAGCATAGTCCATGAATCAGAAGAAGACCAAAGCAAGTTTGAAACATTCAGAAAAATGGAAATCTGGTTTTAAATTCTTTCTCAATGGCATAATAGACTCTTAGTCTGTCTTCACCGCTCATTAAAAAGAGATTCAGAGCTGGATACAGACACTATGAATGCTAATTTGATGTGTATGAGGTAGAAACATGAAACCAAACCCAAGACGTTGGAGAGGCAACTCTCTGCATCTTAAAATGATGCTAATGAATGAATAATCTCTCTTCCAGACCAGGCCTAATAACAGACCAGAGCGGCACGACCTCTTTGGTTTAATGCTTTAAAGTCTGTAATTGCTGAAACTGGCAGCTTGTTAATAATGTAACAACATGAGCCCTAAAACATCAACACACTCTTCCCTCTGTGCTAATTCTGACCACATGTTCTCAAACAAACTGCAGGAGATCATTCCTTCTAGTTTACATGCTGCGGTTTCATCAGTTACAAACTGTGGATTTAAATACAAACTAGGCAAAATGATATTGCACCGTGAGAAAACAATGTTATGAAGTGGATATCTAATAAATCAACATCATGTTTTACAGGGGGAAATAAAACCAATTTTCCATTTCTCAAATTTACGGACAGTCCTTTGTGCCCCGTTTTAAATGAAACGCTTGAGATTGAACATCTTATAAACAGGTTAAATAAATGTAATAGTCTTCTATTATTAATTGTCTTTTTTCGAAGTATATCACAAATTATAAATGCTTTCAACAGTTTTGCATACAGACGACAATACATTTAATATTTAATCTGTAAAATCACATGAAGTTCACCAACTAAATACAAGAGGAACACAAACATCCAGACATTAAATGCAGGGAAGAAATAATACTTTCAAGAGCATATATTCATCATAACTAAACATATTTACACACCTCTGTAAGATCAAACCCTTACAGTGACATTTCTCAGCTCAGTATAGAGTGTCTCATCCCGTTTCAAGTCTATAATGCCTATCCCAATCCATTGAGGAGATCCTTTTGAATTTTGACCTATTCCAGAACCTCAAGAGGATCACGCTAAGAGGATAATGATGACTAACTTCTCCCAGGCTGAACCACATGCCCTGAATTTGTCGCTCTGAATGTAATGGACTACACAGCTGTTGTGGTCAGCAAGCAGCTCCAGTCTTTGACTGTCGTCATTTGGAAAGTGGAAGGTGCAGGTATAGGAAACTGAATCTCACTCGGGAGAACCGTGTCCAACAGGACGTTTTTCCATATGTTATCAGTTCTGGCTGTCAGACGAGTCTGCATCCCCTCACAGAAGTCTGGGTCAGAAACAGTGTTAATACTAACCAAAAGGACTTAAGGATTCGATATAATTTGTGCTGTACTGGGAAGAATTCACCAAGTCGTTTGGTTTATGTTTGCTGAGGTTCTCTCTCTTCACTTTTGGGAATAATGAGCCATCAAAGGCTTGATCTTCACATTACTGTAGTGCAAAATTCCAGTGGTCTTAGCAGTGCAGCAATGATCAGATTACTCATGACCTCAGCTTGATTTCTTCAGTGATTCAGTCTCTTCAGTCTCACTCCATCATCTTCTTGTAAACACTGATTCCTTAACACATAAACTTTTGGTTATGACACACTGTTTCAGCATTATGTGACTATGAAGCCTCACAATGTACTGCACAGTGCCTTCCAAAGTTTCAAAGGTATCAGGGCCAGAAGAGCCAGGACAGCCTCCATTTCATACCCTACATCCCCGCTGGCTGATTCTTCCCTTAGCTCATCTGGTGCCGATGTTCTTATACTGGCACATGAGCAGGTTTTTGAAGGTCTTTTTGAAGGTGGCGTTACAGAGTGCATAGCAAGCGGGGTTGATGGTGCTGTTGACGTAGCAGAGCCAGTATCCAATGGCCCAGACTGTGTCTGGAACGCAGGACTGGCAGAATGTGCTGATTAAAACCATCACGTTGTACGGTGTCCATGTGATAATGAAGGCCAGCAGGATGGCGAAGATTGTCTTTGTCACTTTCTTCTCTCGTGCCGCCATCTGCCTTTTCCTCTTCACCTGGCTGCGGGCGATGCTGGCAAACTTGCGCGCTACTGTGCGGGGACGGTTCACGGGGATGGAGCGCCTCTCGCCGGTACTGTTTGGTGGGACGATCTCGATGGCTGTGATGCACTCGTCTCCTGCTTGTTTGGTGACTATCTTGATCTTGGACCATTTGGACTGAGGGTTGATTTTAGGAGCGGCTGTCGGCGCCGGTGTCAGGCCGGCCTCTGAAGTCGCCTCGCTGTTCGCTCGTTCCTTAGGCTCTTTAGGTGCTATGCTGGCCGTGCTGGAGTCGTTCGAGCTTTCCTTCTCCTCCGGCTGCACGGAGTCAGCTTTAGCGGACACCACAGACTCATCTAGCTTGCCGTTCTTCATAGTGTCCACCGTAGAACAGGTATCCAGGCTGGGCTTAGGAGGAGACTGGTTGTTGTTGTTCTGCTTCAAGATGTGACTCTTGAGCAGCCCGCTGGACTTCTGCCCCTTCTTCTCCTTTTTAACCTCAGGCTTCTGTTTGGACACACGGCTGCGGCTGGCCAGAGAGATGTGCACGTAAAGCACCGTCATGATGACCACCGGTAGGTAGAACGCGGCGATGGCCGTGCCGAACGTGACCGCGGGGTTGGAAAGGAACTGGATGTAACATTCACCGGACGCTACGGTCCGTGCTCCGACGATGAACTGCCAGAACAGGATAGCGGGAGCCCACAGGATGAAAGAGAGGATCCAGGCGGAGGCAATCATGAGGCCGGCCATCTTGGTGGTTCTGCGCGTGGGATAACTCAGAGGTTTGGTCACACAGAAGTATCGGTCGAAGCTGATGATTAACAGGTTCATGACGGAAGCGTTGCTGACCACGTAATCCAGCGCGAGCCACAGGTCACACACAACAGGGCCGAGCGGCCAGTAGCCCTTGATGATGTAGACGGTGTAAAGGTTCATGGAGAACACACCGATGATCAGATCTGCACAGGCCAGGCTGAAAAGGAAGTAGTTGTTGACCGTCTGTAGGTGTCGATTGACCTTGATCGAGAGCATGACGAGGATGTTGCCCACGACGGTGACAAAACTGAGGGATCCTGTAACCAGTGCGATGAAGACCATCTCCACCGTTTTGTACGAGCTGTCGCCGTCCGCCTCAGCCGCTGCACATGAGCCATTGGTGCTGCCGCTGTCGCAACTGAAGTTGGCGTCATTGGATACGTTGCTCAATGAGCCTGAAATACACACACAACACACAATGTTATGGATGACAAACATTTCAGAAGGTGTGGATGCAATCATAGACTGATAAAAAAATAAGCAGTGCTTGCATATGGAGGAACAGCATGACATTCATTATGATGCATATTACTGCAAAGCATTCATTTGCATCCTGACATATAAATATGCTGTTTATATTAGAAGGAAGAGACCCAGTTCTCCATGACTTCTGTAATCGTGCCCATATGGAAAGAAATAAATCAGTGAGGGAAATCCTTTGGGACACCATTGTACATTTGTTCGGTAGAATGTGACCCAGCTGGCAAGAAGTAATTCAGCAGCTCTGAAATCAATTAGAGCTGTTGCAGTTATCATGAAACATACAGCCCTATACATCTTGGTCTAATTTACTTGTTTTTTTTTTCTTGCAGATTTTCAGGATTGTGTAGCCTGTAATCAAACATTAATTCAAGCATTTCTTCTTTTTCTTAAACAGTATCTGGTGTAATGTGGTAATGGTGTTCTGCTGAATTTCAGGTGAAACTCTTTGAATAATCTCTACAGAATACTGAAATGCTTCGATAATATAAAACTATGAATTTCTTAATCTATTGAACCACCGGCACTAACATCTGAACAAAGAATGGTCATCATGGTCAAAAACAAAGTACTGTTACACATACTATTTGGTTTTTTTATGTTAATGTATGCAAAATAGAGTTTTGCATAAGAGTTGCAAATTCAATTTATTAAAATTAGTTAATAAAATAATAAATAATAATAAATGTATGATATGTTTGCTGCATTTATCTTGCTTAATGTTAATTTCTGCATATAAATTAATGTATAATGTAAAAATTAACATTAATCTATTACGAACAAACATTATTTAATAATGAATAATGGTATATTTATAAAATTACACTAACCTACACTGTTGTTCAACACTGCTCATCAAGGCTGTGTTTATTTGATTAAAAATACAGAAAGAAAACAGTAATATTTTAAAATGTTTTTGCAATTTTAAAAAGTGGTTTTCTGTTTTAATATACTTTAAAATAGAATGTTTCTCTGTGATGCAAAGCTGAATTTTCAGCATCATTATTCCTTAATAATGAACATTAGCTTAATTTTTTTTTTTTTTGGAGCCTGGGATACTTTTTTCCGGATTCTTTGATAAATAAAACATTACAAAGAACAGCATTTATTTAAAATAAAAATCTTTTGTAACAATATACAATATCATTCAAAGTTTGGTGTTTGGTGTTCTTTATTACTTTTATTCAGCAAGGATGTGTTAAACTGATAAAAAATTAATAGTAAAGACTTATCTTGTTAGAAAAGATTTCTATTTTGAATAAATGTTCTTTTTAGCTTTTTATTCATCAAAGAATCCTGAAAAAAAGTATCACAGGTTCCAAAAAAAAAAAAAAAAAAAAAAAAAAAATCAAGCAGCACATCTGTTTCCAACACTGATAATAAATCAGCATATTAGAATGATTTCTGAACAATCGTGTGACACTTAAGACTGAAGTAATGATGCTGAAAATTCAGCTCTGCATCACAGAAATAGATTATATTTTATAGTATATTAAAATAGAAAACTCTTATTTTAAATTGCAATAATATTTCATAAGATTAGTTTTTTCTGTATTTTCGGTCAAATAAATGGAACTTTGATGAACATAAAAGACTTAACATTAAAAATCTTACTGATCCCAAACTTTTGAATGGCAGTGTAGATTCATACATGTTGTGAAAACTGTTGTTCATTGTTAATTCATGACCCCAAATGCACTAATTGAGACTTATTCTAAATCGTTACCAAATAATTACTGATCTACACATTTGTGTTGAAATCTGACAGTGTGAGAGCATTCAGGCTTCGGGTGAGCAGTGTCAGGTGAAGAGAAGATTAATTAAATTTTCCTGATTAATAACATGCTCATGTTTTATTCAGATACACAAGCTTGACTCCTTACGACATTATCCAATCAAAGAACGCAAAGCTGCCCTGTCGTTAAATTCATCTGACCCCCTGGGCATCCTAATGATCTGAGCTGCTCAGGAACAATTAAAGACAATTATTTGACATGGAACTCCGAGAACCTCAGTGCTGAGAAAAAGCCGTGAAACCAGACTTATGCACACTCATTTACTACAGTACATGCACAATTTGCATAAAATGAATATTTAGATTGCTTTCTTTATCACAGATATTCAAATAAGGATCTTGTTTTATGAAATATTGAGGGTTTTGGCATGCCATTTGTGAATGTGGGCTGCATTTCTAGAGGTTTCGTCATGATGCATGCTGCATGCTAAACCATACGAGAGACAGTGCAGCCCATATAAAGAGGCAAGTAAAAAAATATACATAATTCATTTGAATGCATAAATATGAGAAGGTTTTGGTTTCAGATCATCTATTATCTGTCACCTTCATGTATACTTCTGAGAAGCTGTTGCCATACTGAAATTATTAATCCAACATGCTCAGGTCAGACACTAAATGCACAAAATACACTAAAGCAGGTGCATCAGAATAAACGCAAATATATGTTAAATGTTTTAGAGACTCTCTTTACTATTGCCCGTTTTAATTTCTGAAGGAGTTGACTCTGTCATATCTTTTGAAGGTTGCCATCTTCTGGATAACCAGGAAAACTACAACCCATCACTATGAATAAACATATTTAAAGACTTGTAAAGACTGCTTTCCTAAATTATTCAGTAGTTTAAAATACTCTCAATGAGTAAAGACATTAAAATTTTTTATTACTATTCGATCTGAAATCAGTTTCCCACCAGAGGAAGGACCCCGACTCAGCCCCTCTCTTTATCTTTATTCTCTCTAAAAACCACCTGACTGATCATCAGCAGGCATCAAAGCGCTGCCACACTCCGGACGGCCAGACGCCACATATCCTATTCCTTTTGAAAGCTTCTGACAAACAGACACACATT
>JAHKKF010536504.1:0-42151 GCA_019740295.1 Labeo calbasu | reverse complement strand
AATAGGATTATCTTTGCAGAGCTGATTTTGGCAAGGTAAAAAGGGTGTTGTTTTACACTACCATTGAGAATTTTTATATTATGGTATATTATATTAGTATATCATAGACTTTTCATTAAGACCCTAAAGAATCATATCAACTCGGGGAAAATGGGCATCCGTTGACCCCTTTAAGATATTCTTGATGTTTAAAAGCAGAAACATGAAACTCATATGCTATGTTTATTGGCTTTATATGCCAAAATGTACAAATTTGTGCAGAAATGTAACATTAACTGTATAAGAAATATTTATTCTGGTGTATTGCCTTGCTAAATTATTTTTTGTTCTAAGTAACGTCAGTTGCGATCAGACAACCTGCATCTGTTTTCACTCTTGACTCCCTTCATCAGAAAGATGGTAGTGCACGGTTGGGTTTAATAGAGTTTCAGATCCTCTGGAACAAAGTAAGGAAGTTGCTGGTGAGTACCTTAGTTCTTTTTTTTTTTCCCCGAACACTATTTATAGATTCTTTAGTACATATACAAAATAAATATCTCATGCTTTCTTCTCCACTCAGGGGATCTTCAGAGAGTTTGATATTGATAAGTCAGGGACTATGAGCTCTTATGAGATGCGTCTGGCTGTAGAATCAGCAGGTGAAAGAGACATTTGTTTCATTAATTGGCAAACAATTATTATAATACTATTTGTAATAATATTTAACACCCATTTCTGTTTTTACTGTATTTTTGATCAAATAAATGCAACCTTGCTAAGCATAAGACTTAAAATATTATACATATTACATTAAAAATATCAATATTACCAACCCAACATTTTTGAATTCATTTAAAAATTCACTTTCTTTACAGGCTTTAAGCTCAATAACAGACTCAACCAGATCCTTGTAGCCAGATACGCTGAGAACGAGGTCATCGATTTTGATAACTTTGTCTGCTGCTTGATCAAACTGGAGGCTATGTTCAGTAGGTGTTTCTTTTTGTATCACGTGTTATCTTTTTGTATCTTTTTGTATTTGTTTTTCATAGTCTTGCACTTACTTTGTAGGATCGTTTCAGCAGTTGGACGAAGATGGAACAGGAACGGCTGAGATGAACCTATCTGAGGTGCTCTGGATTGATTTTTTGACACTGAAATGTTAAAACAAACCATCTACAAAACACTAATCACTCATTCTCTTTTTTGTGTAGTGGCTCATCATGACCATGTGCGGTTGAGGTAGACCATTTCATGAACGTCCAACTCAAGAACCTGCTGCAAAGTGCCTCAATGCTGAACTCCTCATGCAACAATCCCACTATAACCTCATTAGAATAAATTGCTACTAGATTTATAAAGATTTATTTTTCAATCTTAATAATATATACTGCAGTTACACTACAAAGAAAAACCCTCTAGTGTGAAACACAAGAAACCTCCACTCATTGCTTCTGTAATGACTGATGGCTGAAGAACATGTGCATGTTTTGCATTTTGTCCTAACAGAAGACCGACCTTTATTTCCAAAAGGCTGTCAATGAATAGTGCCATAGGAAAAAAACACACAGCACTGCATGTTCTCCTATGAGGTGAACTAATGCATCCTGTTAAAAAAGCTTTAGATGCACAATGCATAATTGATAATTGATGTCGATATTGTCACTGATTTCCTATAATAAAAGCTTCAGAATAAACTATGTTGTCATACTAAACTTACATAAACAGTTTTATGAGACGTCCTCACAAGTGGGTCATATTAGAGCATTGGTGAGCAATGGTGAGAAATTTAACTAATCGGAATTTTAGCACGTCATTTTGACTTTTTATTTCACAATTCTGACTTTTTTTCCCAAAAAAATTGAAAGAAAAAAACATTAGAATTGCAATATTTAAGTTTTGAATTCTGAGGGGAAAAAGTCAGAATTGCATGATATAAATTTGATTCCGTTTTTTTTTTTCCTTTCAGTGCCAAGTTTACTTCTTGACATTTATGACGACTTTTCTGGATTCTGAGTTTACGCCTCGCAGTTCTATTTTTTGTTTCTGCCTCAAAATAAAAAATTAAAAAGGTAATTGCGAATAACTATAGCAAAGACTATTCAATAGTATTTCATCCACATATTTTATTACAAATTATTCCACATGTAACCATGAAAGCTATTTTTTTCTGAATGGCATGAACAATCTTTAGTATTTACAAAGATAAGAGACGTATTTTAGGATTGGTCCTCCCAGAATACAGAAACACCCATTCAAACAAATCGCTGAGCGATGGCTAACAGTTTAGAATATTCCCCCTCCATTTTGCGCAGATGTGTTGGTATAGGAGTTTTTATTCTCGTTCCTGTGGGGTTTCCATTCTCTTCAATCAAAACCACGTTATTGGAGTCAAAGCGTGGGGTCATTCGTGCTCCAGGCATTTTGTGACCCACTATGAGAGCTTTTTTCTTCTGTCCTTTAATGGCCAGTAAGACTCTGTCTCCCACTTTACCGATTCCATTCTTGGTGTATACGTGAATGACTTTTGGTGGACGGTGGTGGTGGGCATTTCCAAGAGCGCTGTTGTCGACCACCCTCACGCGTGTTAACTTCTGGATAGCGGACACAGCTGCTGACACACTGCAGTGAGATGATATGATGGTATTTGTTGAGAACATATGAGATCATTAAAATGGCTAAATGACAACAATGCAACAAAGAGGTTTAGATGAATGATTTTAGATTTGTTTTCTTAATCGTTCATTTATCATGTGGTGATATAAAAGTATATATATAATCACATATTTTCTGAGAACCTGCATCAATAATCATATATTCCCATGTGTGGGAATTGGTCTATAAATAATCGTTTAGAAATCACCAACCCTACATCACAAAACTAGGGTGCCCACACTTGCTGGCCAATAAATGTCTGCAGTCACGATTATAAATGATCATTTTTGTATAAATTAACCTTTAAAAGACAAATTACAATGTTACAATTCCCTCATATTTCCCCAATGATTGATGATGAACCTCAAAACTAAAGTAAAACCTTAAGAATAAAGAATAAACTGTTCACCTGAAAGCCCTCTGCTGCATCAGTTTGGGCAAAATCGCCCCGGACAACGACAGGGCCATCCTGAACTGACACTGAAAATAAGACAAAATTAAAAATAGTTATAATAAAAACAACAACTATATTTTAAACTTTTTCTCTATTGGTAACGGGTATATTATCGACAGTTCTCATGTTATTTAACTGCGTCAGGTTATCGATGTAAGTAAGCAATAGACCTAGGTGAACTATTAACGTTGGTCAAACTGCTCTTGTGAAGTAATATTAAAAATAGTGTAAATAAATAACCTTATTAAATACCTGCTCAGATCATTCACGCCACACCAATGTCATGCACACATCTGCGTCATAACAAAGCGACGTTTGCTCGTTTTCTTGTATTGATTCAAAGGCAGTGAACTGAGCTCATTCGCGCCACCTGCAGTGCTGGAGGATACACACCGCACTAGCAACACACTCCCTATGGAGACTTTATTATAAGAAATATAATTAATTTTTAAATTAATAAATTGGTTTTGTGTTATCCCCCCTTATTTTCTGTTTTTACACTACCAGTTAAAATTTTTTGAACAGATTTTTTAATGTTTTTAAAGAAGTCTCTTCTGCTCACCAAGCTTGCATTTATTTGATCCAAAATACAGCAAAAACAGTAAAATTGAAATATTTGTACTATTTAAAATAACTGTTTTGAATATATTTTAAAATGTAATTTATTCATGTGATTTCAAATCTGAATTTTCAGCATCATTATTCCAGTCACATGATCCTTTAGAAATCATTTTAATATTATGTTAAAAAATAAATAAATAAATAAATAAATAAATATTACTGTTATGTTGAAAACAGCTTAGTAGAATTTTTTCAGGTTTCTTTGAGGTATAGAACGTTTAGAAAAACAGTATTTATCTGAAATAGAAATCATTTGTAACAGTACAAATGTCTTTATCATCACTTTTGATCAGTTTACAGCGTCTTTGCTAAATAAAAGTATTAATTGCTTAAATAAATTTATTTATTTATTTCCTCATGTGTCTGTTTACATACTTATTATTTACATCCAAAAATACATTAAGGAATAAATTCAAAATGTATTTGTTTTATTAAGTCATGTGTTTCTTAGTTTATTTTTGTGTTTTTTTTTTTTTTTTTTTTTTTTTTGCTTGCTTGTTTGTTTTCTGCAGGCTTGGGGCTCCATGCATTTAATCATTGTATATAACAACTGTGGTTCTTCATATCTATATAGCAAATTGCCAAAAACATATATGCATATAGATGCAGCAAGCAACTAAATATTTTATAATGGTTTTAAATTAAATAATTATTTCAAATCATTTCATTTGATGAAATACCAAAAAATAAATAAATAAATAAAAATCAGGCTTTATAAATGGTAGAAACCAAGACAGAGATTGGTTATGCGAATAATAAAAAGCTATATAGGTTAGGCCTATATATGTCCAGTGAAAAATAGCTTCAGCTGGAAGTAGAATTGCTTGTTTACAGTTTTAATAATTTCACATACACATTGTAGGCCCATCATATTATTCATTCAGTCAGTCAGTCAGTCATTCATATTCTCATGTCTGTTTTAACCTGACAATATTTTGAAATCAACAGCTAGAGGTCATTATTGCACTACAGATATAACACTGAATTCTGTCGAGGTATAAAAAATAAGAAATTATGTTTTATCATTAAAAATGTATTATCCCAAAATAAAACGAGACATCAAAAGCAATCCAATGCAGCTGACTTTAGATTACACACAATCTGACTCTTACATATGGTGTGGAGATCATAAAAATACAACATGTCTAGTGTTATTTGGTTAGGGATAAGGTTAATTAGTTTGGGTTGGGGTTAGGATTAATTGCTTAGATGAAAGATGGTTAGAGTTAGTTCGTTTAGGGTTTAGGGGTATGGTTATCGCTGGTATTAATGTAAATTAATAAGATTTAGGGTGGGGACTTTTTATTATTATTGATAACAAGTCATTTGCAAGAGGAATAAACAATATTACACAAAGATATCTCCAATCTGAATAGCTTTCTGTTGAGGGGGTCTAACGGTTAGTTGGTTAGAGCTAGCTGGTCTAGGCGTGTTCAAATGCCACGCCTCTTTTCCAACATCCGGGACTTTCAGCGCAAAGCTGGAAAAAACACCTCAGACTCCCAGGAACGAGCATTAACAGTGTCAGCTTTTCCCGCCATTAATGGTCTTTTGTAAAAGAACCTGCACTGAAACTAGCGGTGCTGCATTTAAACCTCTTGTGTGACTGAACATGAGCCGTTTTCTTAGGAAAGTCTGAGGTGACGGACAGTGTCAGTTTGTGGCGGTCACGCAGGCACGCTCGCGCTCGTTCAAACGGCTGCGCGCACGTGACGCGCACTCGCTCTCACTGGTCAACGGGAACGCGCCCGGGTCCCAGTCAGTCAGTCAGAACCGACCCGAGTCTCGAGTGGAATAGTGACGAACAGAAACGGTAAGAAACCGGCACTTACGGGAACCAACTGTCATGAAAGTCCAGGCTGGTCACTAAATTGTAATGTGTGAATTAACGGCACGAAACTTGAGTGACATTTACACACTTTATGTCTTTGAGGACAAGCTAGCAAGCTAACCGCTAACTAGATTCATAAATATTGAATTTTACTTCGCACATTTATAATTCATAACAATTACACATATTTAGCTTTATGTGGTGAATACTAAATCTGTTTAGTCTGTTATTTGGTTGTTTTCTTAAATATAAAGTGATTTAAGTTAGTCTGTCACGCAGCTGAATGAGTGTTGGTTTATATTTAGCGCCTCAGCAGAAATATCAGTATAAATATAGATGTTTATTTATAGGTTTATTTACATTTAAATGTAGTCACGACTATTTAAGACGCACAAGTATACACAATGCTTTGGTAAAACTAACGTTATTCTCATTAGGTATCATCTGTTTGTATAAATAATTTGCTTATTACATGTCATTGTATTAATTAGCTGACAAAAGAGCATAAAAGACCAGATGAGTCTGGTTTTATTTAAAGAATCAAACTAAACCCAATAGTCTTCCGTGCCTGTGATATTTCTCTGCTTTGTCACATTATATTATGAGGTTCGGTTGTGTGTCTGGTGTTAATCAGCTCTGAGTCCAGACACACATGACTAAAGCCTCTATTTGTGGGTGTGTGAGATAGTGTGAGAGGCCTGGCTTATCTAACCTACATTATCTAGCCTACATTTGAAATGTTTTATGAAATAACACGCTAAGATGCTGCGTTGAGTCTAATAGACCTGCATAGGAAACAAAAAGTACTGCTCTGCTGTATGTCTGTTAGATTGCTTATTGTCTCAGAAAACACATCATTAAGGTTATATTTTACATAAATAGACCGCTTTTGGGAAACAAGACCATAGACATCTCATTCAGTGTTTTCTATATGCAATGTGAAGTTGCTGCTAACATGGGGACGCCAGGATCCGGACGAAAACGAGCCCCGATTAAAGACCGCTTTTCAGCTGAGGATGAGGCTCTGAGCAGCATCGCCAGAGAGGTAAGAGTTGTTCACCTGCAACCCCTGTTGATCTCACTGATGTCATTTTGTGGCTGGTGGTGGTTTCCTGTAACCACAATAAAAGAGGCATTCACACAGAAACTTACCCTGATGCTGTTGTTACAAACCCAAACAACTTAATTATGCATACATACAACAAAATCATACAGTGATTTTGGCGCGTTAAGCAAATAAAAAGACAATAGTCATGCTTTGTAAAAAACGGAGCAAAATTCAGTCATTAGTTGCCCTTCACTGTAGCTTCCATGATCTTGGGACATTACAACGTGACCCAACCCAGTTAATCTGCATGCAAAATACAGGTTGTCTTATGAACAAGCAGTGATGATACAGAATTAAGTTTCACAAACCTTACGTAAACAAAACTCCGGACATCACTGAAAGCTATGATAACTTTCAGTTCAGTATATGAGTCAGATGTTGATTCTGTAACCACTCTCAATGTGTTCAGTGTATTTGTATAGCAACTGTCCTTTCCCGTTATTGTGCGCATTCTGAATGGGTAGGATGCTCCATCAAAGAGCTTTTTTGAAATACCACACACAAAATGTCCCAGCTACTTTACTGGAATATGTGTACCTGCCTCTGTGACAGCCTTAGGCTCTGTAAACAGCAAAATAGTCTCAGGGTAGTGGCCAACACCTTATAATCAGAAACACTCACCATCTGTCAATCATTGTGCCTGTTTGGGTTTGCTGACGTTGGAGTTGATGGCATGTCTTTGAAGGGTGGTGTTTTGGAGAGAGGGTGTGTTGTTATGACATCTCAAATGGGGATGTTAACTGAATTTAAATGATTTTACTGAATTCAGGTGGCTGAATTTGGTGTTTTGCATGCTTTTATGACCCATGTAGTGAGAATGTGGAGTTCATACTCGAGAAGGAAAAAAGCAAATCAGATTTATTCAGAAGCTCAAACTGAGCAAAAATATGCAATTTGGTTCAGTTGTTATTTTAATGTTGAAATTCAGATAGTTTATAATGTAAATCAATGATAACTTTATAACAGACTGCTTACATAAAATGCATATAAATGACAGTTGTCATGATATACAGTTGAAGTTTACATACACCTTGCAGAATCTGCAAAATGTTTATTATTTTAGGAAAATAAGAGGAATCATGCAAAATGCATGTTATTTTTTTATTTAGTAGTGAATAAGATATTTCACATAAAGGATGTTTACATCCAGTCCACAAGAAAAAAAAAGTTGAATTTATAAAAATGACCCTGTTCAAATTCTTAATACTGTGTTGTTATCCATCTTTTCACACTGAGAACAACTGAGGGACTCATATGCAACTATTACAGAAGGTTCAAATGCTCACTGATGCTTCAGAAGGAAAAACGATGCATTTAGAGCCAACTTTTTGAATTTGAAAATCAGGGTAAATGTAACTTATTTTGTCTTCTGGGGAACATGTAAGTATCTTCTGTAGCATCTGAAGGGCAGCACTAAATGAAAAAAATATGATATTTAGGAAAAATAAGAAAAGTTTACACCCCTGGCACTTAATTCATTGCTTTTTCTTCTGAATCATTGGTGGATTTTTTTTTTGAAGAACAGTGTGCAGTTTACCTGTTCAGAACAAACAAGGGAGTCATGAAAAATTATGACAAAACTAAAAAAAAAAAACAAAGCTGTGGATTCAGGTAACAACAGTAGCGTTAAGAATCAAATGTATGTACATTTTTGAACAGGGTCATTTTTATAAATTTTGCTATTATTTTCTCTTGTGGAATATATGTAAACATCTTTCATATGAAATATCTTATACAGGTCAGTACTAAATAAAAAATAACATGCATTTTGCATGATCCCTGTTATTTTGGTAAAATAACATTTTGCAGATTCTGTAAGGTGTATGTAAACTTTTGATTTCAACTGTATTTTGCAGTAATACATCTTAGGATGATTAGTTTTATGATCAAAGCTCTGTAGTTTTCATTGTAGGGGTAAAACTTAATACAGTATAAATAAAATACAGTGATGATTGTCAGATAAACACTTCTCAAAAGGCTCAAATGATATGTGTCAAAAAATTAAGTAAGTTTCTTCAGTCCTTTAAGTATTTATCTTGAAATGTTGCTAACAATATAAAACTTATCTTTATGTTTACCTTGTGAAAGTCATTAAAGATTTAAGACATAAGCGCAAAATGACGTGTAGGTGGTCGTTTCTTATAATTATGCTAAAAAGTATGACTAAAAAGTATGACTATCAGTCAGACATCAGAAGGTGTGTAGACGATGCAAATTTTAATAATGTTGTGTCATTTGGT
Source organism: Labeo calbasu (assembly GCA_019740295.1). NCBI lineage: Eukaryota > Metazoa > Chordata > Actinopteri > Cypriniformes > Cyprinidae > Labeo > Labeo calbasu. The sequence continues at coordinate 33,263 of JAHKKF010536504.1, read as the reverse complement.
GACCTCAGAAATTCATGTATCAAATATGATACAGTATGCTTTATAGGGTTAAAGGTGAATGTCTGCTGTGTGTCTAATCTCTGCATCTAAGTCTGAATAGTTTGGATTTGCATTATATTGTTGGTCAGTCCCTCATAGCTCTTTTGTAATGTGCCGATATATGTTGACGTTCAGGTTCTGCCAGTCGGATCTGCAGCTGATGAAGTTTGACTCACAGCTTGAGCAGGGAGCAGCCAGTATGGACTTGTCTTAGATTTTTTAGCAGCACACATGTGTGAGCCCATCACTCTTTCAAGCAGAAATCTCTGACTGCTATCAGTGCTTTGCTCTGGGACAGTTCGAGCTGAAATTAACTTGTATGACCCAAATTTATAATTACAAAGCCCTCGTGTGACCAAATGGGAAGACCTTGTTGCTAAGCCAGATCATGAGTGAGAGAATTTGATGTCCGCATCTTTTTTCATCATTTGTATGTAATGTTCATTATATAACCGTATGTGCAACCGTGTATGCATTTCTTGTTGCTGTGATACAGCATTAGCTAAAGCACAGTACATTGTCAGTGTGTTAATTACAGTACTGGCATTTGAAAAAAAAAAAGCTAGATAAACTAGTTAACATCACTAATCAAATTTGTATTTGTTTTTCATCTTTAAAGGCATCATGAAATAAAAATGGACAATTCTTATTTTTAATGGAATATTGCAGTGTTTATCATAAATAATTTATCTGTGCACATCATTATATTTTAAAAATCACATGAAAATCACATGAACTTCTCTGATGATGTGCCTCTCATTCAACAGGGAAGAAAAGATGATTGCAATTTCCATTTTGTGACTTTAAAATGGGGTTTGATATAAATAACAGGACTTCTCTGCTACGGTTTAGTAAGGGAAAGGAAATCAAGAGTTGGTTCCTGAAACATTATATATACAATATTTTTTTTTTCAGTCAACTGTTTGTTCAGTCTGTAACATGAAGGAAATGAAAGGCAGTCATTTCCTTTTGATACTGTCACTGAAAAAGCAAATTCATGCAGCAATATCTCCTGAATATGGACCATATAAGGATATTTTAAAAGAGGAAGCAGTAAAATCTAAAGCTACAGGGTGTGAGTTGTATTGCAGAAGTGAAACTGCACCCAGATTGAGGATGTTTGTTAAGTATCTAAATATTTAAGGATGATTTATTCTTGCACTGAGAGATGTCTGGCATCTTGTCCTGAGTGTGCACTGCTGGAGTTCATGTACTTCTTAATTCAGTGAGTCATTCACACTTTTTTTTTTTTTATAGTTAAGAGACGCTGAATTACATGCCGGTCCATTGCATAAGGATGTAAGCTACTAGATCTTCTGTATCTAGAAGTACAGGAGTCACTCCACCCATGCAGTCCAAAGATTATGAATCACAGTCTACCTACAGCACACATAAAGCTTTGCTTGTTTCATTGAACCTGCCTTTGGATCCACCCATTTTGTGCCTGCTGCGGAGGAAACTCCCTAATGACTAACAGAAATCTCTCTAAACTGAAAGCATGCTGTTTGATTTGTCTGTGCAGAGCCTGGGTTACTAGGGGTGAATTTGAGCCATGCAACCCCCTGTTGAGGTCACTTATGTTGCTGGCCGGTCTCGTCACTTAGAGGCCAGTGATTTGCATGGTCCATTAGCCACAAAGCAACAGAATGAGATAGTGCCCTCATCTTGGAGTATCTAGGGCGAGGTGTGATGTTTCTTTAGCTATTACTGGCTTGCACTGCAGTCTGTTTAATGTGAGGTCGAAATAGGTCAATGTACTGTAGTTTTTTTATGCCAGAAGTAATATTCAAAGTGTGCACCTACTTAATGCAGTGCAAAAATACTTGTACATTGAAACTTTTTATTTATTTATTTATTTTACTTTTTTGTTTAAGTGCATTTGTGGTACTTAAGACCATAGTCTATTGGATCAGTTCTTAGGCTATATAATGTTGCTATTACATAATGCACATAAGCTGGTTTCCACATGCTGGTTTACATATTCTTCTAAAATGAAGGCTTTGCTGAAAAATATTACTTATGTAAAGTGACTTGTCATTTCAATGGCCTAACTTATCATCCAAAAGACAATCCAGTTAAATCAACTTAAATATAATCAGACATCACTAATGATACACGTATCATAACTTAAAGGTGAAGTTCTTTTCCAGAACAAACATTTACAGACAATTTACTCACCCCGTCTTTCTTTCTTCAGTTGTAAAGGAATTGTTTTTTGAGGAAAACATTTCAGGATTTATCTCCATATAGTGGACTTCAGTGGTGCCTGTGAATTTTTTATTTTTTTATTTTTTTATTTTTTTTTTTATTTCAAAGTGCAGTTTCAATTCAGCTTTAAAGGCCTCTAACGATCCCAGCTGAGGAAGAAGGGTCTTATCCAGTGAAATGGTCTGTCATTTAAAAAAAAAAAATTACAATTTACATACATTTTGACCTCAAATGCTCATCTTGTCTAGGTTTGCGTGAACTCCGATTCAAGTTTCTTCTCCAACATCAAAATCATCCTACATTGCTGTTTTACCTAAAGGGCATTTGATCTTCTTTGCATGTATACTTTGTAAACACTGGGTTGAAGGAGAAAATGAGATGGGAGTAAAGGTCATTGCATACTGAGTCTGAATTTTTTGCACGTTAAAAAATAAATATGACCTCACGTTGTGTCAGTCACGATTACACACTGCCTCCCAAACTTTTGGATCAGGTTTGTTTTTTCTGTGTTTCCGCTTCCGTAGCAAGCATTTTGATAGGACGGGATGACAAACACGAAAAAACGCATATGAAAATTTGTAACTCGGTGTGCAATGACCTGAACTGTCTTGAACCGGAATACACAGAGTTCACGCAGAGCTAGACAAGATGAGCATTAGAGGTTAAAAGGTGTATAAATTGTCAGTTTTTTAGAATATAACTGTTTCGCTAGATAAGACCCTTCTACCTTGGATGGGATCGTTTAGAGTCCTTTGAAGCTGCATTTAAAGTGCATTTTGGAAGTTCAAACTCGAGGAGCACCATAGAAGTCCACTATATGCAGAGAAATCCTGACATGTTTTCCTCAAAAAACATAATGTCTTTACAGCTGAAGAAAGAAAGGCATGAACATCTTGGATGGCAAGGGGATGAGTAAATTATCTGTACATTTTTGTTCTGGAAGTGAACTAGTCCTTTAAGTGAGTCAGATGTTGATTCTGTAAGAGATATCAGAGGATTCAGTGAGGTCATACAGTGAAGGATTTGTCAGACTGATTCCAACTGGCAACTTGTCTTTTTTTTTTTTTTTTTTTTAAAGATTTATTTTTGGCCATTTTGCCTTTATTACGATAGGACAGATCATAATTGACAGGAAGTGAAGTGGGAGAGAGAGAAAGGGGCGGGATCGGGACTCGAACTCGCCCGTAGCGCAGTGACACTGTATGTCGGCGCCTTGCCCGCAAGGCTATTGGCGCCGACAACTTGTGAGTCTTTTTGAATGCTTATTGAAAAGATCTGACTCATAAAACATTTGTTTGTAAATCAGACTTCTATGGAATCCCATTTCTGCCGCTGAATAAAAAATAATTTAAAAAAAAAGGTTATTGCGACTTTTTATGTCATAATTCTCATAAAACAACTTTTTTTTTGTCAGAATTGTGAAATGTAAACTTGCAATTGGAGTTACAAAGACAGAATTGCGTGAGATAAAGTAGGATAAAAACTTGCAATTCTGACTTTTTCTTTTGCAAATGTGAGTTTATATCTTGAAATTCTGACTTTTTTCATGCAATTCTACTCACAATAAAGTCCAATTTTGAGGGGGAAAAAAGACATATGCTCTCAGAATTGCGAGTTTATATCTCACAATTCTGACTTAACTCACTTGTGTGTTATAAAGTCAGAATTTCAAGGTATAAACTTGCAGTTCTGAAAAAAAAGGTCAGAATTCTTTTTTTTTTTTTTTTTTTAATTCAGTGGCGGAAATGGGTTTCCATAGACTTCAGTTCTTGTGCTTTGATTTGCCTGTACAAGTAGAACAACATGTTTTCTTGCCGTTTTTTTTAAACAGTCTTTTTTTATCATATGCAAGTGGTGCAAAAAAAATGCTAGCATGGACTGCATAGTCTTAGAAACTTATGCTTTGAGTAAATGATAAACGATAAGCCGGCTGCTTTTTCAATAACGAACTACTGCAAATATAGACACTTTGCATTTTATTGTGACCTGCAATAGCACAGTTGCAGACATTTCCATATCGACGTTGATAAGCTTATTGGGTTGTCAGTCTTTCATCTCATTGGTCTGTTCGCCTATGGAGCTCCTTTTCTGCAGAATACAGTAAGACCGTCTCTATTATAAATGAACGACTGTGTTGGAGGTTGTGAAGTAAGTGTGTCTCCCCCCACTCAGATTTCCTTATGCAGTCTCATGATGAAGGCTCTGCTGGTCTATAGATAGAGCTGGAGACACTGGGCTCAGCTGAGCTGCTCTGGTGAGCGGGTCAAACTGTCAGACAGCTCGACAGGTGCTGAACACAAGAATCACACACACACTGAACCCACCCTCTCTAACCTCACCATATGTGTAAAGATTTGCCGTAAGCCTTGTTTAAATGTTTGCTGTCAGGCCGCATGCTTTGCAAAGTCACTGTCCAATCTGTCAAGGCATATTTGTATTGAAGTGTAATGTGATTAATTATTGTGTAGGGCATTAGGAAATGTACGCTGGTCGTATTGCATGTGTGTCACATGAGGAATGTGATAGTCAGAAGTCATCCAGCATATGTTTACCTGGAGTAGGAGTCTGGTGCACTGTGTCTGTGTGTTGATCTTAAATTAGACACTGTTGCTGAATCATGTTTGTTGTTTTTTCACCTAGTTAGAGATGAGCCGTACTTCCAGTACATGTGAGTCAGACCACCCCTGTTGCTTCAGCCACACCCCCTAATTTACCAAACCCCGCCCTCCAAAAACATGTCAGCCAACCTGATCTCAGCAAACCCAAACATTTAAAAAAAGCTAAAAGCGTGGGCTGCTTTTTTGCAGAGCCTAGAGTTGTCAAAGAGACAGGTGTGGTTTCCCAGGATACCCTTTCAGCAACTCTTGAATGCCTTCTTTCAAGCCGTTAAATGTTTTCCTAAACAGTCGAGACAAGTTTAAGAGGGATGCCCTCCCAGCCGTGGTTTCTTTCTTCTTCTATCATGTCCACCCATGTGTTATGAAGATGGTGCTTTTGCTTCCAAGTGTGGTTGCATGGAAAATATGACTGTTCCCTCTTTTTTTTTTATTTTTGTTATGGGTGCTTTTAAGACATTTATTTATAGGACTGTAGAGAGACAGTTGAGAGAGAAAGAGGGCCAATGGGATCGAGACATGACTCAGGTTTGAATATGGGTCCTGTGAGCCAGCTGTTCTTATATATATATCATCAGCATGTGCACTGTCCACAGCTCTGCTGACTATTTTTGTTATGATTGTTGACTTTTGAACCATTGGCGTAAAATGCCAGTAACAGTGGAGAAAGCAGGAAAAAATTCACTTCTATTTCATTCCAGTTCTGTGTTTTATATAAATACACTACTGTTCAAAGGTTTGGTATTTTTTAAATTAAAAAAGAGCAGCATTTATTAAAAATAGAATTTTTTGTAACATAATAAATGTCTTTACTGTATTTTTAAAATATTTAAAAAAAATAGTTTCTTCAGAGCGGCTGCAGGAGCTCCGATGATGACACAGCTGTTTCGCGATTGGCCAGTTTCATCACATGACAACGATCACGTGTGTTTCGGGTTTATTCTAACATCCTCAAGTTCGATAATGCTTACAAATCTGTGTTTTTAGAACAGTAAAAGTGTTTTTACTGTAGTCGCAATGGTATATTGAGTTACGTTTGTCATAAAACACTGATAAAAGCATATATAACCCCACTTTATTACTATTTAAATAGAATATGTCTATGTTGAACATTATTCTTGTGCATATGGCGCTGTATTAAGCAGTATATGAAAAGTGTTTCTGTTGCTCATGAAAACGCTTTTGAAACGTCTGTGTATTTGACAAATATTGCATTTAATTCACTTCATCTGTGATAGAGTAAGCAAACACCGCGAGAGCGTCTCTAACAAGAGCAGAAAGTGTCCGACTTGACAGCTCCGTTTTCAACTCCACCCCCGACTGCTCTCGGCTACTCTCGTTGACCACCGTCTGTAGCCGTAGTTCATGTCGAACACACCTGTTTTAATATTCTGATTTGCTGCTCAAAAAACATTTATTATTATGATGGCATGAAACAGCTGAGTAGAATTTTTTTCAGGTTTCTTTATGAATAGAAAGAAAAATCACTTTTGATCAACTTAAAGCATTCTTGCTAAATAAAACTATTAATTTCTATAATTTCTTTCCCCAAAAAAAACCTTTAAATGGTATAGTGTATAATGTTACAAAAACGTTTTATTTCAGATAAATGCTTGTCTTTGAATCTTTCTATTCATCAAAGAATTCTGAATAAAATGTACTAAATATTGATAATAATAATAATAAACAATGTTTCCTGAACAGCATATTAGAATGATTTTGGAAGGATCGTGTGACACTGAATACTGGAGTAATGATGCTGAAAATGTAGTTTTGATCACAGGAATAAATTACATTTTAAAATATATTTAAATAGAAAGCAGTTATTTTAAATAGCAAAACTATTTTAAAATGTTACTGTTTTGCTGTACTTTAGATCAAATAAATGCAGGCTTGGTGAGTAGAAGAGACTTCTTTAAAAAACATTAAAAAACTTATTGTTCGAAAACTTTTGACTGGTAGTGTATATATTTAACTACACTTTAGCTTTTTGACTTTTAACCATACAAATGAGCATGTTTAACTTTCTGTTACATGTACATTTCAAAAATAGCGATGATTCTTGGTTCATTTTAAGTTTAACAAAATGACCTGCAGTGTTTGAGTGAGTGAATAATCAGTTGATTGTGTAAGGTGAGTTATCTGAACAATTCATACAGGACAGATGCAGAATAATGACTCCTTTTTAAAACTGCAGGTCTAAGATACCATTAAGTGTCCAGACAGAGTGCTTTCAGCTCAGATTGTTTGATGCAGCTATTAAGATAAATTCTCTTTCCTCTCTTGTGCAGGCGGAGGCCAGACTTGCTGCGAAGAGAGCAGCTCGCGCTGAGGCTCGGGACATCCGGATGAGAGAACTGGAGCGGCAGCAGAAAGAGGTGAGTCCTACAGAGCAAGTGGGATGAGAAAAGGCACTGGAACCTCATGCCTAATGAATAGTGCTGAAGTTGCACCAATATGCAGTTTCTCTTCATACCTCTTTCCTGTGCCTTTGCCCAAATCCAGAACCACATGCCTATTATGCTTGTTTCAATCAGGTCTGTTAACCTGCAGATCTGTTCTTCACTGATCCTTTGTTCCAAAACCTAGTGAACTACCTGCATAGGTAGCATTGTAAGGCATTACAGGCACACTTTCAGCATGAAAGTATTATTGCATTATTGATGCAGGGTTGCATATATCCTTAATGGAGAAGGAAAAGCCATAATGCATTGCGACAAAATGCTATTGAAACAGTACTGAAATGAGTCTCCAATATGCTGAGCTGTATTAGTATGACACATGGTTTGCTGCATATTTAGACTGTTGCAAATCCATCACTTATGAGGTTCAATTTCAGTTAAGATGCTGCCTATGTTGGCCTTTGGTGTAATTTACTTCTCTTTTCAAGCATTTTTGTTGAGAAGACAAAGTACGACCACTTTTACAACTAGTTCCAGATTCACAATCCAGATTTAGCTAGCTGCCTAACTAAGCTCATAAGTGGAAACAGGACTTTGACAATACAGTATGTTTTCAATGGTTGCAGCCACATGTGAACGATTCAGTTATCGATGTCAGCTGTATCTATCAGTGCATTTTCAGATGATGTTCTACACTTACAGACAGGTTTGAAGAATGTGTTTGAATACTGAAGTGCATACTTTCAGTATGAGTAATTGCATGTTAACGGGTTTGTTCATCAGTATGTTTGTTTTTCTCTGTAAGACATTGACCAAAAAAGTACCAAACGATCCACTGTCAATTGCAATAGAAGTCTTTGTGTTTATTTTGTGGCTGTCTCTCTCTCCCAGCTGTCTTACCATCAGCACTCCTCCTCTAGCAGGAAATGGGGGCAAATCCACCAATGGATGGTATGAGAAAGATTAGGCCAGTTTGGACATGCATGTACTTTCGCCTTTAACTAATAAAGAGCTTTCAGATGGGAGTGTGCTAGCTGTATTGTCATACACTCAGTTGTTTGTATGTGGCTTTCAAGCATGTTTTTAATAATACTTGTGCTCTTTTGGGTTATAAAAGAACCCTTGTGGTCCCGTTGTTGTCTTTAAAAATAGCATTCCGTTAGGATAGCTTTGAATTCACTTTTTCGGGAGAGATTTTTGCACATGATCTGTTTGCTATAGTGTTTATGTCTTTATATGTTACAGTGGAAAACCCCATAAAATAGATCTCAGGATTTAAATTTTATCAGTCTAAAAATGAGTGTTGCTACGTGGCCTTTTCTTTATGGGCTGGGTGATATGTTTCTGATGTCTTTGCGATGGTTCTGCTGGCAATACTTTATGTTGTGATTTTAATGCATTTTTAAAAAAATTCTTTAGAGATGTTTTATAGCATCTATGATTTTTAAATCCCTGCATTACATATTTAATGTATTTAAGTATTTAAGTAGTTAATTGTATTTCATATTATTTTATAGTGTATTTTTTTATTGTTGCATATACACGAAAATAGTATATTTAATAAATAATTAATACATTTTATAACTTTGTGCAAATTATGCATTGCATCTACTTGCATCAGAAAAAGCAAACATTTAAATATGAAGATGCATTTTGGGTAAAAATGGAGGGTTTGTTTTTTAACTATATTGTCTGGCCCCTATTGTCATGTTGCTGCTAGTGAGATTGTATGCTTGCCCTGAAATTTGAACGGGTTTTATCCTTGCAGACTATCAGCAAGTTAAGTGTGTTTAGAGTTTGTTTAGGACTGCTGGTGAAGACTAACACTAACACAGCTGAAAACAGCAGCTTCTTTTGTTTAAATCTTTAAGTCTTCATTCTCTTCATCTCAGGCTGATACAGAAAAGGCCCGTCATGGTCATCATTCCAGTAGCCACAGTCGACGGGTCTGTATCTCCTGAAGTTGCTGTCTGTCTCCTGTTCTTTCTCCTCTTTGTTTTTATCTTCTGCCTTATTCCTTTTTTCTCCTAATTTTTCATCTACAGGGATTAAATGATGACACGGCATCAGTCCGGAGTGTCGGAAGTTACAGGGTGTGTCATACTGGACTTTATAAAACAATTTGTCATCAACATATGTAGCTTGTTTTAGACCTGTTTAGAGTAAAACTTCCCCACAAGCTGATGTAAAATAGGTCTTATTGGTGACCCTGGACCACAAAACCAGTCATAAGGGTAAATTGTTTTAAATTGCTATTTTTACAACATCTGAAATAATTTCAGAATAAATAAGCTTTCCTTTGTATGGTTTGTTAGGATAGGACAATATTTGGCCAAGATACAACTATTTGAAAATCTAGAATCTGAAGGTGCAAAAAAATACTAAGAAAATCGCCTTTAAAGTTGTCCAAATGAGATTCCTAGCAAAGCATATTACTAATCAAACATTAGGTTTTGATATATTTAAGGTAGGAAATTTACTAAATATCTTAATGTAACATGACCTTTACATGATATCCTAATGATTTTTGGCATACAAGAAAAATCGATAAATTTGACCCATACAATGTATTTTGGCGATTGCTACAAATATACCCGTGCTACTTAAGGCTGGTTTTGTGTTCCAGGGTCACATCTGAGACATTTGAATATTAATTATAACAAATGTTTAATTTGAAATATTGGTCCAGTAATCACAAACTGGAAAGTTTTAAAAACTTGTTTAGAAAGGTAGATAATTTTGCATTTTACATACTATTGGAATGTGAAAAATGAATGTTTTCTAATTTTAAAGTCAAGTTCATCGTCTTTACGAGACTTGAGCAGTTCTCATCGCTCCAGTCGGGTTAGTTCTTCCAGGAGAAGAGACTTGGTGGTACGTCACTGTGTGTGTGTTTTGTCTGACATTGCAGTGTGTGTATTTTGGCAACATTATTTTCTCTTGTGTGACTGTCATGACTCTATAAATTAGACTGCTGTGTTATACTAACATTGTTTGCTAAGTTTGATTGTCTAGAAAGCTCTAGAAAGCTAGAAAGCATTCTGAGAGCTGCAGGTTATTTCAAGGTTAATGTGCATGAACATTACAGGCAAACTTGTGCTATTGATGACTAGCATATTCGAGTGGTTTTCTGTAAATGAAGCATACTGACTCAGTGACTGAGGGCACTAACACAAAAAGGTCTTTGGTGTGATCTGACGTAACACTCCCTTATTAGCGCACATGGATTACTTCATGTTGTATATCCAGCATAGATTGTGATGGTTGTGCTGTTTTCTCTGCAGTCTGGCATCTCCAGTAGTTCCTCTTTGAAGAGCTCCTACTCCACTGTATGTATCTGTGACAATTTACGTTTATTCTCATTTGAGTGTCAGTAGTTCTGCATATAGGTATTTTATATTGTTCTAGTTTGACGTTTTATAAGGGTAGACAGCCAGATCTGGGATCTTTGTTCTTTCAAGCTATGTATTATGAAAGCATAGCTTTGTATATCTGTGACTAGATTCTTTGGCTACATGATTAGGCAAAATAAAACTGAACTTGTGATGTGGCTTAGTGCAATAATCAGATCACAAATTCTTTGATTTAATTAAATGTATGAGCTTCAGAGCGAAGCACTGCACTGTGTTCCTTTACACATGGGCAGCTCATGATCCAGCATTTTCAGTGTTTCAGAGCAACTCTGTTCTCAATAAATGCAGCTCTGCTCGAACTACTGGAATGTTATTAGTTTGGGTCACTTATAACGTGCATTTGGGAACAAAAAAATGTGCAGACAACTTCCCAAACTTGTAATGAGAAGCACCTGTAAATAAAAGAGAAGCTGTAGGGATTAGTTTATAGCCATGCTGGCCACATTAAACAACCCTACAGATAATCACTTTTAAATCATAATCACAATTCTTGGAAAATTGCAATTAGATTTTAGTAAGTGGAAGCTTTACACATCTGTGCTTTTCTATTCCAGAGCTCTGTATATAATGATCTTCACAAAAAAACTGTTGGCAGTAGCTCCAAAAAGGACCTTCTGGTCAGTACTGATCAAGATCCTGAACTGCTTCAAACGTTTGCCGCATTATCTTGAACTGGTTTAGAGCATGATATTTCAGATTTATGACTATGATTCATATCGGATATGTGTTCATTTCCCATTACATTACATCATTTCCTTAGACTGGATTATATCATGACCAAAGAAACTACACCAGCTTAAAGAACTCCAAACCTTCTCCCTCTACTGTCTCTACCTATACACCACGGGTTTGTCTCCTTCCTTTCTGCATGTTTAATACTTTCACACTTCAAACTTTTGGAGAAAACTTCTTTAAGTCCTCCTGGAAAGTTCCTGCTCGCTAATTCCAATATATGATGTTTCTCTTGTCTTTTCAAGGTTTTTATTTCCGTATTGGTTGTTTTTTTTCACTTTTACAAGATAGTTTGGCATCATCTGATTGACTTAGTGCTTTAGTCAGGATATCTGACATCTGTTGCTTGTTGTTTGACCTTCACAGGCTACGTCCACCAGCAGTTCTACAGGTCTGACGCGCAGCTATAGTGCGGTCAGTCTAATTTTCAGCACGTCTGATTGGATGTGATTAATCCCCACTCTGTTTTATAAGCCTCTTTGTCATCTGTTCATTTGAAAATTGTGAGATCTGTGTTCTCAGGCCTCCATATGTGATGACGGTCTGTATGGTTCATATAGTTCCAGAGCTGTAAGTGATGCCATATATACTAAAATAATCTTATCATATCCCTGGAGCAGTGTTAGCTCAGTGGTCAGTGTTATTCCCCCCACAGCCCTCTGAATGCAGCTGGTATTCTTCGGGTGCCAGTTCCACCCGCAGCAGCCCTGTGGTGAGCGTCGCATGTGTCCAGAGCAGTATCAGCTGCTCATGCATGTGTTCATTCTGAAACACCAGTGTGTGCTTATCTTTATTATACACTTGGCCAGATAATTCACCTTTTGAAAGTAGATGTTTGCACTAGTCTAACTCTAGATATTGAACTTTAGTGAGTAATTCATCATGCATTGTTTGTGTTACGAACATGAATGATTCCCTTTAATTGTGTGGCATGTTAAGTAGAGGTGTGTTTTTAAGTGATTGAACTTATTGTTTATGAAAACAACATAAAAATCCTTCATAGACCTACAGTGAAGAAAGGACTAAGCTACACACTACTGTTCAAATGTTTGTGGTTGGTAAGATGTTTTTAAAGTCTATGTAAAGCAATATTGAATGTATGTTCTGAGTTTGTCAAACCAAGTTTAAATGATAAAAAACCCTGGCAAGTTAATAAAATAAGGTTTCAAAATCTTAAAAAAAATAAGCAATATTCTCTGCTCTCAAACGCTCTCAAACCACGCCCACTCGCAGAAAGCTGTCGCCTCTCTCAACTGCCAAATACCGCTAAAACTGAATAAATGCTCCCGTTAGCAGCTTAATTTAAATAAGGAGACCAAGCTGATTTGCAAATCATTGCAACCAGGTACTATGCATTTACGTGACGTAGGCATAGCTAGCAAGCAAACTGTAGACTGACTAAGACTAAGATTAACTAAGATTAATGACAGTAACTCGCGATTGAGCAGTGAACCACTTTACCACACACTTCTTTTTAGTAATGCACTGATCTTAATTCTTCATGGCTGATTCTGATTGCCGATACTCTACAAGCAAATGGTCTGATTTTGAAAGCCTTTTTTTAAAAATAATTATTTATTGTCTTAAGAAAGAAAAAAGAAAGAATGAAAATATGGGTACATGAACAAGATGTTTATTTTCTCTATTACAGGTCAAACTCTCTGTAGCCATTTAAATTAGAGGCAACCACTGCATTTTAAAACTTAATTCACACAAAGATGCTGCATGCATGAGCCATGTCTGATTTAAATTAGATTATAATTTCAATATCTAAAGCAAAAACAGAATGGTCTGACAGACTTTAGCTTTGTGAAATTATGCTACATAAAACACCGGGGCCAAACCACACATGAAAGATAACTTATTCCAGTAATCAGGCGCTGTTAATCTTCAACTCAACAATCAAAAATGTTCATATCGCATACCCCTAATCACCTCTAACAGTTCAAAACCGGAACAAAGATTAGTTGAAAGAAAATGTTTGGAGCAAAAACTGGCCGGTTCTGAGTTCAACAGAGCGCAATGTGTGTGATTGACGGCTAATATCTAAAATCTGCATTAAAGCTAAAAATGTAAAGATGAAGTTTAATTGGTTATGTAAGCTAATGTTGGATAGAACGGCTCGCTGTATCAGCTCACAGCAGTCATATACTGTGCAGTACTTTTGTAAAGAAATGAAAATAAGTCGCACCACAACAATTACTCGCACTCGCACAAATGCTCCCAAATAAATTTTGAGGTTGCGCAGATTAAATTCCGGGAGCATATGCGACCAAAACAGTCGCAATTTCGAGCCCTGAGAGCTCATTAGTATTTAAAGGCAAATGCAACAAAATGATCTGAAAAGGGCTGATTTTGACAAGGTAAAAATGGTGTTTTTACACTATACTAAGACATTGTAACCAAAGTATGTTATAGACTTCTATTAAGACCTTAACGAATCATATCAACTTCTGATGATCCCTTTAATAGAAAGTTTGAACAACATTTTTGAAATAGAAATATTTTGTACCTTTTTTACATTTCTTTGCCGTCACTTTTTTACTAAATAAAAGTATTCATTAAAAAAACCTTACAGACCCCAAACCTTTGAATGATAGTCTGTATATAGAGTACAAGTATCAGTCTATGGAGATGTGGAGTTGTGCTTTTTCTTTCTTACTTTCTTTTTTTTTTTTTTACTTACGCAAATAAAAGGGAACTATTATGCAAAATTCACATTTATAAAATGTTTGAACACAGACATGCATCCAGAGTGTGTGCAAACAACCAGCCTGTAATGGTAAAAATCCACCCTCTCCTTTTGTTCATAATCCCCGTAAATCATAAACAGTCTCTCCAAATGCGTGTTTCCAGATTTCCCCCTACTCTCACGTAAGATGACAGATGACTGGTGACGATCTGCCCTATTAGAGCAGATTCTTCCCTGAGTGGGCTGCAGTTGTCTGCCATTTCTGTTTACTCGCTGTAGCAGCCAAAAAAAACATTACAAATGTTCTGTTGTTGGTTGTACCAACGAACATAAGAGTTTTCATAGACTCCCGACATCTGGGCCACTAAGAACATCGTAGTTAAATGTCAATGCAAATGCCATAGCATATCATAAAAGACAGATGATGATGTAAATTATAACTGTAATTAAACAAATCGATACCTGCTCTATCACCATGCAGCATATATCCTCTGGCTCTGTAGGTAACCTACTACAGTTTCCAAACAAAGCACCCGTATAGCAATTTTTAGATTAACATTTAACATGATGATACATGTTATTCGATGAGTTGAATCAACTCCACAACAACTACATAAATTTATCCACTAACTATTCAGAAATGTCCTAGTGCAGTCTGAAAGTTGTAACCTCTTTTTGAGTCTCTCCATCACTGTCCGACTTCGGTTAAAACATGTAAGACTGCACTCCACTACTGGTAATTTCCGACATTTTGTCTGCGTTAAATTTGCCTGTTTTGCTGTTGCTGGAGTATTCGAAGAATGTGTAAAGGCCCCCCCCCCCTCTCCTGTAAAGGAGGTGGGGAGCAGCAGCTCATTTACATTTAAAGGGACACGCACAAAAACGGCCTTGTGAAAAAGGGTAAATATGTTCCCTTTAAGCAACTTGGCTTGTTGTAGGTCATCAACATCTGGGTCAAAGAATAAAGCCAACAGTCTATGTAATATGCCCAGAAATGTGTTAAAACTTACTTATTAAATTCAGTGCACATTCTGAAAGTATAACACATTGGATACATTGGTGGTGTTTTGATGGTATGTTCTCTGAAGGTGGGGCAGGAATGCAGCCAGTGTCTTTATTTCTTATGTGGTGCATTTGTTTAAACAACTTAAGTAGCATTGATATTGTTCAATGACTTGTCACCACTACAAATGGAGTGCTATTAAAAGAGTGACTCATTCACTGAAATGGTTGGATGTTCTGCTTAACAGTTATGACAGATGGTTTTTGGTTTTCTTTCTTGTGCAATTTGCATTTCTTCTTTTGAATCATCCTCTTTTAAACCTTTCAGTCATCCTCTGATGACGATTCTGGCAGCACTGTGTCTCGGAGTCGACGTGGGAGAAGGGATAGTGTGGTGAGCCAGAATAGAAACTATGACCGCATATCTACGCAACCGCATATTCTGTTGTGATTAAAACAATAATATATCAGAAAAACTTTTCCACTTCAACTTTTCCTTTGCTTTCTCATGTTCTCGTCTGTGTGTGTGTGTGTGTGTGTGTAGTGTTCTGATTTCTCTGATATCTCTGAGACGGCTGCTGATTATTTCAGCCGCTCTAATCGCAGGGGCAGCATTGTCTCTGATCTTGATGATCTGAGCATCCCAGACCTGGACAGTGTAAGTCAAGACGTGCATGAAGTGTTAACCGATGTGACGCGTTCACTAAAGAGCACTGGATGGTTACTTAAAAGAATAGTTCAGTTATTAAAGTTGGTTTACTTTGCATGGCTTGATAGTGTGTATAAAAGGAAGGTATGCATATATTATTCCTGTAGAAATGCATCTAACTTTTGCCTGTGTGTCTCTTTTGGTTGGTCAGCGTTTGGTTTTAAAACAGACAGTTTTGGTGAAGTCTGGCTGGAGCAGTGACTCTGATGGTTTCTGGTTAAATCGTAAGAGTTACGTGGCATGATGTGTGCCTAAAGCTACCGCAAGTAGCGTCCCACTAACTTTTTTCTTTCTGTCTTACTTTAGGATGAAGGCAAAACCCATTAATGGCCATTCAGATTGCGACAAGTGTATATTTCTAAAAGTAACTAATGAGACTAATGCTGTTTTCTTCTTTTTTAGCTCGATGAGAAATGTGACAAGCAGTATACAGACACCTACAGCCGGGTAAGAGGAATAGAGATTGTTTTCCACTTCCCTGTGTTGTGATATTTGACACATAATTAAGACCCAAGATAATGTTTCTCTTCTCATTAGGGGAAAGTTCGTCTATATTTGGTCAGTTTTTTTTCAGTCAGTGTTTAAAGGAATAGTTCAGTTCCAGAATAAACGTTTCCTGATAATTTACTCACCCCTACATTATCCAAGATGGTCATGTCTTTCTTTCTTGAAAAGAAATTAGGGTTTCTGAGGAAAACATTCCAGGATTTTTCTCCATATAGTGGACTTCGATGGTGCCCAACAGGTTAAAGGTCCAAATTGCATTTTTAATGCAGCTTCAAAGGCCTCTACATGATCCCAGCCGAGGAATAAGAAATACACTAAGAACTAACCGCGTGTGACTTTTCCAATGTGATTACGTAATGCGTGAAGACGTGTGCAAAATGTGCATTGCAGAGCTAGTGCAAGACAAGCATTTGTGGTTAAAAAGAATATAAATTTAAATTTTTTTATTTTTTTTTTTTTAAATGACTGATCGTTTCGAAAGGCAACACCCTTATTCCTCAGCTGGGATCGTGTAGAGCCGTTTGAAGCTGTATTGAAACTGCAATTTGGCCTCTATAGACCACTGTATGCAGAAAAATCCTACAATATTTTTCTCAGAAAACTTAATTTCTTTTCGAATGAAGAAAGAAAGACATGAACATTTTGGATGACACATAGGTGAGTAAATTATCAGGAAATTTAAATACAAATATTTAAATGATACAGTTATAATCATTAAATACACTACTATTTAAAAGTTTGGGGACAGTAAGATTTTTTAAAGAAATTAATTGTTTGGTAAAGGTTACAAAATATTCTTTTCCAAATAAATGTTTTTTTTTTTTTTTTTTAACTTCCTATTCATCAAAGAATCCAAAAAATGTATACCAAGTTTTCACAAAAATATTAAACAGCACAACTATTTTCAACATTGATAATGATTAGAAATGATTCTTGATCAGCAATTTTTTTTCTCTTTATTAGATTTATGTTTTTAAAATGATTCAAAAAATGTTTTACTATATTTTTGATCAGATAAATGCAGCACTGGTTATCATAAGAGACTAAGAAATTTTACCAACTCAAGCATCACTCTTAGTGATGTACAGTGGCCCCATAAGTATTCGGAAACTTGAGTCACATTTAGTAAAAATAAATTATCTAACCAAGTTGCATCTTCAAATACTTTTTCTCAGAACTTAATTTTTGCAAATAAATTTAACCAACAGGTGGTTAAGGTAAACCATTTTTTGATTGATTATTGATGGATATTTTGTGCTCATTTCCTCCAGCCATCCTCTCGATGTGCCACCCCTGCGCTCTCGGCAGCTGCCCTGGCAACTCTGGGAGGCAGCAGCTCTAGAAGAGGCAGTGGAGATGCTGGAAGCATGATTATGGATGCAGAGGCTTCCATCAGCGAGTTAAGGGTAATTATGTTGTTAATTTCCATTGCACAAACTGTAATCCAGATTGCACAGGTATTTCTTGAACCAAGATGAATCTACCTGCTTTTGAACATAGAGCATCAAACTTTCCTATTGAATGCGTCTGATCTCAGAGAATCCACTTGTGTTCATTTCACAGTTTTATTTGTGTCTGTTAATGCATTCGTTTCTTTCCTCTTTGTGTTTGAATGCCTTTCGGGAAGCGCCTTCCCCTATTATGTGTTTGTGTGAATGTACAATCAAAGGTCACCGCTCTGACCTTCAGTGAATGCCATACCTTTCCCATGATTCATTCCTCCATCTCAACAGGACATCTATGATCTAAAGGACCAGATTCAGGATGTAGAGGGCCGATACATGCAGGGTCTTAAAGAGTTGAAGGTAGAGGGTCCTGAGCTCAACGCATGCCTTTCCACATTCTCCACTAACACACCAGGCTCTTAGCACTCCTTAGTCTGAAAGCATGAGCCTTGCATGAATCTGTCACATACTACATTAGCTCTTTACAGTCACGTTCAGCCCACAGTCGTGTTGCCTTAACAAGTAATTGCTCCAAAGACCTGAAGTCACATGGAAGTCTTCTGCCTCACTCCCAGCTGCTGTTGATAAAGAAGATGGATGATGAACGCATTTAATCAGCTGTAGCTGTGTGAAGATTTGTGTTTGTTCAGTTCACATTTGGATGTTGGAGAACTTCCTTTGAATATCCTGATATCAGTGAGACGCTGTGAAGGAACTGTACATAAACAGACATGGGATAAAGGAGAAGTTCACTTCCAGAATGAAAATTTCATGATAATTTATTCAGCCCATGTCATCCAAGATGTTCATGTCTTTCTTCAGTCGCAAAGAAAATAAGGTTTTTGAGGAAAACATTCCAGGATTTTTCTCCATATAGTGGACTTTCAGTGCAGCTTCAAAAGGCTCTACACAGTCCAAAGTGAAGAACAAGGGTCTTATCTAGCGAAACAATCGTTTGCTTGTTTGTTTTTTTTAAATAAAAATGTACATACTTTTTAACCACAAACGCTCGTCTTGCTCTAGCGGGTCGGTACTTTCGCCTACATCATGCATGCATGATTACATAACGTGTGAGGCCGAGCCAGTGCAAGACAAGCATTTGTTGTTAAAAAGTATATACATTTTTATATTTTTTTAGAAAATGACTGATTGTTTTGCTAGACAAGACCCTTATTCCTCAACTGGGATTGTGTAGAGCCCTTTGAAGCTGCATTAAAACTGCAGTTTGGACCTTTAACCTGTTGGGCACCATTGAAGTCCACTATATGGAGAAAAGTCCTGGAATGTTTTCTTCAGAAAACGTAATTTCTTTTCGACTGAAGAAAGAAAGATATGAATATCTTGGATGACATAGGGGTGAGTAAATTATCAGGAAATTTTCAAGAAGTCCACTTCCAGAACAAAAATTGACATATAATGTACTCACCCCTTGTCATCCAAGATGTTCATGTCTTTCTTTCTTCAGCCGTAAAGAAATTATGTTTGTTGAGGGAAACATTTCAGGATTTTTCTCCATATAATGGACCGGTATGGTGCCCTGATTTTGAACTTTCAAAACTTTTGAAATTTTTAAATGCGGCTTCAAACTATCGCAAATGCGGTTGTAAATGATCCTAGCCGATTACTAAGGGTCTTATCTAGTGAAACAGTCGGTTATTTTCATAAAAATAATACAATTTATATACTTCTTGTCTCGCTCTGCCCGAACTGTTTTTGTATGTCGAAAAATTCCCATCTCATGTTCTCCCTCAACTTCAAAATCGTCCTATGTCGCTGTTTTACCTTTTTTTGTTAAGGGTGTTTGATCTTCATTGCATGTTCACTTTGCAAAGACTGGGTCGGTACTTCTGCAGTGATGTAGGATGATTTTGAAATGATTTTTGAAGTTGAGGGAGAAAATACGATTGTTTTCTTGAGTCGTAATACACAGAGTTCAGGGAGAGCAAGACGAGACGAGTGTTTGACATTTAAAAAATATTTAAGTTTTGCTAGATAAGACCCTTCTTCCTCAGCTGGGATCGTTTGAAGCCGCATTTAAACTGCATTTTGGAAGTTCAAAATCAGAGCACCATACCAGTCCATTATATGGCTGAAGAAAGAAAGACATGAACATCTTGGATGACAAGAGGTAAGTACATTATCTGTCAATTTTCTTCTGGAAGTGGACGTCTCCTTTAATTCTGGAAGTGAGCTACTCCGTTAATGTGACATAGACATGGATGGTTCTTTTTTAATCTGATGATATATTTTTCAGTGTTAAAGTCAACATGAGATGCTGCAAACAACCTGTTTAAGGACTTGATTTAATCTAAGAATTTATTGGACTGTAAAATGTTGGTGTTAGATATACTGTTGTTCGAAAGTTTGTGATCAGTAACATTTCTTAAGGATCATGTGACATTGAAGACTGGATTGATGGCTGCTGAAATTTCAGCTTTGCCATCACAGGAATAAATGACATTTTAAAGTATATTCAAATAGAAAACTGTTATTTTAAAATATAATAATATTTCACAGTTTTACTGTTTTTACTGTACATTTTAAATAAATGCAGCCTTGGTGAGCATAATAACATCATACGTAACATCAACGATCATAAACCTTTGAACAGTAGTTTACCTGGATGGGAGCCGATAAGGGAAAGTAATGTCAGAGGCGGAGCAAACTATTATCTTTATGGATGAGTTACAAAGAAAAGTGGACAGTAAGACCAGGAAAACGTGCATTTATAATAAGTAAATGGGACCATTTTCATTTCATGTTGACTTTAAAATTTCTGTTCAACTTTATATATAATATTTAGTTCAGTTTTTACCTGTACATCACATTTTTATCTAAACTTCAGTGCAGTGGTCAGTGTGTGCTTTGTTTATTTGCCTGTCATAAAGGTTTGTAGTGGTTTTGTAGCGTGTAAAACTATTCCAGTACATTTGTGTGAAGGATTTGTCCTTCCTTTGATCAGGATTCTTTGTCGGAAGTGGAGGAGAAGTACAAGAAAGCCATGGTGTCCAACGCCCAGCTGGACAACGAAAAGGCCAACCTCATCTACCAAGTGGACACACTCAAAGACGTCATCGAGGAGATGGAAGAGCAAATGTCAGAGCTGCGCAGAGAAACAGAAGACAGATCAAAGGTGCTTATAATAAGTAGTTTCTAGAAAATAAACCTGCTTTGATTTTACAGTGATATATTGGATTTAAAAATTAAAAGCATTGCCACAATGTACGGACCCAGGTTCATTTCTGATACGTTTATTTGATGTTGGAACATTATACACAAGCTTTGGCAGATTATGATGTGAATGTGTTTTTCTTTTGTTTGACAGGAGTTAGAGCGGCAGAAGCACACATGTTCAGTCCTAAATCACAAACTAGAGGAGATGAAGGAGGGCATCCGTCAGCGAGATGAACTTATCGAGGTACAGCCCAGAACAGAAATGAGTTATTGACCACTTCATATGAAAACATTAGAAACATTTGCATTAGACTTAATGTTTTGAAAGCTTTTGCAGAATAATCCAATTAAGTCTGAGTGAAAGTGTGCTTTATGTTCTTCATGAATGAAATAGGAAGGTTCAGAGTCTTTATATCATTCACTCTCCTCCTGTTTTCTTCCTTCATGTGTTCTGTCTCATCGCTTCTTTGTTGTTGAATCTCTACTTTTTTCCCCTTCTTTTGCTTTATTAAACGCTTACGCAGGAGAACCAGAAAATTCAGCAAAAACTAGATAACCTCACAAGAGAGGTGTTTGACCTGCAGGAAACTGTTAACTGGAAGGACAAAAAGATTGCGGTAGGACGGTTTAGGAGATGCTGCTTGAAACGATTGGCAGAAATTAGGTGTTTAGTGTCATCTATTAACTTTAGTTTTGCCAGGCAGCCTTATACATATAAACCAAATTATATGTATAGGATTGATTATATAAAGGATTGATGTGTGGCTAATAAAATATGCATGTAAAAATTTAGACATTTGGAGCTTGTTCGTACAAAAAGGAAAATGTATTAGTGTAGATTGTGCATAAAACTATTCTTACATTATTTTTGGTTTGAATGGATTTATGCACAATACACGAAAAAAAAAAATTGTAAATGCACAGTGCTGCACTCTGCTGGTATCCCATGAGCCTCGCCTGTGTACACCAGAAGTGCTGGGTACCACACAATAGAGTTGAAAACTGTTAAATCTACATACTAGTGCATGAAAATATATTACATCCAGAAGATTGATTAGTTTAACTTGTGATATACTCACTACTGCATGGAAATCAGTGAATTGCTCATGATGATTGAAAGAAAAGAGCTATACAGACTAATAACATCACTCCTTCACTTCCTGCACTGTTCATCTGTCAGCATGGTCTATTTTCATCCTGCCATCTGTTATTAAAGCTAAGGCTGGGCAATATATGAAATATCTGTGGTGGTTGAATAAATACACATGTAGTTTTAAGTTTTATATAAATATATACAAATATATTTCGCAATATATGTTGGTAAATATTGCTGTTTGTTATGTACTGTCAATGTCAGTATCATTATTGAAAGCTGTAGAAAACGTCTTGACTTCAAAAAGTTAAATTCCGTGCAAATACACAGATATTAGAGGGGTGAATCGGCACTGGTTTCACAATTTGATTCGGTTACAATTATCATGTCAACGATTTGATTCGATATCACAATGCATCATGCTTATATCAGATTTATTTTGTTAAATTATCTTTATTAAATTATACAAGCAGACTACTTTATAAAATAATTACAAAAATTAATAATAAACCAAAACAATTGTTAAAAATTTAACCAAGTAAATATAGCTATAAAACATACAAGCAAATATAAAGTAATAAAGGGGGTAAAAGAAAATTACAAGTGATAAACAAAAAGTACTTTCAGTATCTGAGAGTGCTTCAAGCATCCGAGCGTTTACAGATAATCATAGTTATTGGTTTTTCTTTTTTCCTCTGCATTATTGCCGTTTGATTATTACTGATGAGATCATAGACAGTGGTAGCTTTAATAGGCTGCATACACACTAATGCACAGATCTATTTCGACATATCTGATGTTTTGTCCTGTTCTGAACATAAGTGACTGTTTACACAATTTCGTATCAGAATAGTATTTGGAGATGCAAGTGCATTAACTGCAACCGCGAGCTTCAAGACAAAGAAACACAATGTGGCAAGCGTGTATGCGAATGACATCAGTAAGCTAAAAAAGATTATGGTCTATTACTGCATCGATGCAGAATCGTCCACATCCGCATCACGATGCATCCATGCAACAATTAATTTCAACACCCCTAGTGCATATCAAACATCAAAAGCTAAAAAAAAAAAGTTATATACAACATTTGGGAAAGTCTTTTCAAAGTTCCATTTATTTGATCAGAAATACAGAAAAAGTAATATGAAATATTACAATTTAAAATAACAGTTTTTAATTTGAATATACTTTAAATATGGTTTATTTCTGTGATCCTATCATTCTAATATGCTGGTTTATTAACAATATTGGAAACCGTTGTGCTGCTTAATATTTTTTTAGAACCTGAAATACTTTTTTTTAGGATTCTTTAGTGAATAAAAAGTTTAAAAGATTATTTATTCAAAATAGAAATCTTTTCTAATAATATACATCTTTACTATTACTTTTTATCAATTTAACACATCCTTGCTGAATAAAAGTATTCATTTCTTTTAAAGAAAGAAAAAAAATCACTAATCCCAAACTTTGAATGGTAGTGTACATTGTTGCAAAAATGTATATTTTAAATAAATGCTGTTCATTTTAATGTTTTATTCAACAAAGAATCCTGAAAAAAGTATCCAAAAAATTTAGAATTATATTAGAATTATTTAAACTGAAAACTGGAGTAATGATGCTGAAAAGTCAGCTTTGCATCACAGGAATAAATTCTGTTTTGAAATATATGTGAAATAGAAAACCCTTATTTTAAATTGCAATAATATTTCACAATATTACTGCTTTTTCTGTATTTTTAATCAAATAAACAGAGCAGAAAAGGCTTCTTTAAAAAACATTAAAAATCTTTCTGACCCCAAACTTTCAAACACGCACACATAGGAGATATCGCCCAGCCCTAACTGAAGACTGTTCATTGTGTGTTTTCTGCTGTGTCTTTGTCTACTGTTCTCTTCACTCCTCTCTCTTTTCCTGCCCTTCGTGTGGCCAGGCGTTAGAGAGACAGAAAGAATACTTTGATTGCATTAGGAGTGAGAGAGATGAGCTCAGGGATGAGCTGGCTGACCTCAAGGGGAAAAGCCGAATGGGAGAGGTACGTCCTTTAAGTGCTCCTGCACAGGATGAAAGCTTGTGTCAACAATAAACAGATCGTTGAATGGAAAGTTCTGGTTTGCTGCTTATATTTGTTTTCTCTGCATATCACTGACCATGTAAACACTGCAAACTCTGAGCATGACATAAGAGTACTTTACTTTTAATTTGAGCTATTTTATCGGAGTTGACCATTTCCTTGCATCGCAGTGCATTATGGGATGGCCTTTTTTATAAAGACTTGCAGTTCTGTTTTAGAATCTGTCCTAGGCATCTTAGAAGGAAGTGCAACTATGCTGTTGTTAAGTTCAGTTATCACTTCGTGAAATTTTTATGAGTTGTTCATGTGTTGTCACTCCCATAAATCCCAAGCTTTGGTGTGTCCAGAAGAAGAGTGACAACAGTACTGCAGTGTGTACATGGGCAGTGTCCATTATAAAAGACTTTAATTCACTATGACTGTCCTGCTATGGCAGAAACACGGGCTGGTCATCATACCCGAGGATACGCCCAACGGCGACGTCAGCCACGAGTCCCCTACCTCAGGCATCACTGTGGTCACACAAGAGGCAGCGCAGGTGCTGGAGTCAGCGGGAGATGGACCTTTGGGTGAGTCTCTGCATGAACTGTCAAGCTTATATATATATTAGTATGAAACAATGGTATAATGCTTGTTTTGGTATTCATAATCCAGATGTAAGACTACGAAAGCTTGCGGATGAAAAGGATGAACTTTTGTCCCAGGTATGAGTGTGTATGAAGTGATTAAAAATGGATTACTAGCATAGATGAGTTGTAGTGACACATCTGTGCTCTTGTAGATCAGAAAACTGAAGATGCAGCTGGAGGAAGAAAGACAAAAGCACTCAAAGATCGACAGTGTTTACACAGAAGGAGAGCGAATGGAGAACGGCACTGACCTGCATATTATTGAGATGCAGAGTGCGTATTGGGACACATGCTATGCACACACTTAAGTCTGCATACATGTACCTTTACATTAATACTGTTTGTTTCCTGTAGGGGACGCCAATAGACAGATAAGTGAATACAAATTCAAGCTCTCGAAGGCTGAACAGGAAATGGCAACGATGGAACAAAATGTGAGTTTGTAATTGGAACAAAATTAAGCTGTTACAAGAATTACCTATATAACAATAGTATATAACAGTACTATAAATTGCAACAGAAGTATTATTGCTGTAGATTTTGCACAGAAAATGAAGCCTACTTAGGACCAAGTGATCGTTTTTTTTCTTCACGTCCATATTTTTCCACTTTTTTAATTTATAAAGAAAGAATCTTTTGTTTTTTTTGTTCTGTGTGAACAAAAATAGTCTTTTAATTTAAAGAAGTTTTTTCTGCTCACCAAGCCTGCATTTATTTAATCCAAAGTACAGCAAAAACAGTACAATTCTGAAATATTTTTACTATTTAAAATAACCATTTTCTATTTGAATATATTATAAAATGTAATTTATTCCTGTGATTTTAAAGCTGAAATTTTTGCATCATTACTCCAGTCACATGATCCTTCAGAAATTATTCTAATGTTCTGATTCGCTGTTTAAAAAAAAAACGTTTATTACTATTATTATTATTATTATTATTATTATGTTGAAAACAGCTGAGTAGAATTTTTTTCAGGTTTCTCTGGTGAATAGAAAGTTCAGAAGAACAGCATTCGTTTGAAATATAGAAATCTTTTGTAACATTATAAATGTCTTAATCATCACTTTTGATCAATTTAAAGCATCCTTACTAAATAAAAGTATTAATTTCTGTAATTTCTTTCCCCGGAAAAAATTATAAAATCAAAACAGCAAATCAGCATATTAGAATGATCAGGTGACACTGAAGACTGGAGTAATGATGCTGAAAATTAAGTTTTGATCACAGGAATAAATTACGTTTTAAAATGTATTCAGATAGAAAACAGTGTTTTTAAATAGTAAAAGTATTTCAGAATGTTACTGGTTTCCCTGTACTTTGGATCAAATAAATGCAGGCTTTAATGAATAGAAAGATTCAAGCTTTAAAAAAAAACTTGAAAAATCTTACTGTTCAGAAACGTTTGACTGGTAGTGTATATATAGATATTTTTCTTGAAATATATTTTAAAATGTAACTTATTCCTGTGATGCAAAGCTGAATTTTTAGCATCATTAGTCCAGTCTTTAGTGTCACACAATCCTTCAGAAATCATTTTAATATGCTGATTTCTGCTCAAGAAACATTTCTTATCAATGTTGAACAAAGCTTTTGAATATTTTTGGTGGAAACTGTGATGCATTTTTTTCCCACACAGTTAAATGAATAGAAAGTAAAAAGAAAAAAGGTATGTTTGAAATAAACATTTTTTTTAACAATGTAATATTGTCACTTTTGGCCAGTTTAATGCATTTTTGTGTGTTTATATATTAGTTTTTTGTGCAATTCTCATTATTTTCAGTGGTGATTCACATTTTATTACCTATTGCTGAGAATTTTTTAAAAAAGTACAATTTAAATTTAAAATAAAACTGAATACAAGTAAAACTTAAAATGATTTATACATTTTAAAATATTAATTACTAGTAATTACAGTTATTTTAATAGTAAAATATTGCCTTTTTAATTTTATAATTTTAATTTGATCTTTTAATAAATAATTTAATATTTGCAAATTTTTTGTATGTGTCTTGCAGGTAAACAGACTTGAAGGACAGGTGTCCAGATACAAAGCTTCAGCAGATAATGCAGAAAAGATAGAAGATGAACTGAAAGCAGAGAAAAGAAAACTCCAGAGGGAGGTATGAACCAAACCATGAATCTCTGATACTGACCTACATGAATACCACGCCATCAGAGTTCCCATAATCATAACCTGACATTTTAAATCTCTGATGTCTGGTTCTGGAAAAGTTACGGAAAATATCTGTTAATTAAAAAAAAAAAAAAATAGTACCCGATGCCAAATCCAAGCATGAAGTAGATTAAACTCGTCTCATATTAGCAGTCACAGTCAAGAAGAGTCATTCTCACACATCTGTTTTCCTTTCGTAGCTGCGTACAGCCCTGGACAAGATCGAAGAAATGGAAATGACCAACAACCATCTCATAAAGCGGCTGGAGAAGATGAAAGCAAACAGAAACGCTCTTCTGTCCCAGCAGTGAAGAGAGACTCTCCAACACCTTACAGTAGGACACCAAAAACAGATCTGCAGGCCCTTTACCTTGTTTCCTCGCCTCATGTTGTAAAACACAGATTTACACCCTAAGGCAACATTGTGAGCGAGGAAATCTCTAAACCTTCTCTGAACCTGAGAATATTGTACTTCTGTTGGTTGTGTTGTTTTTAAAAGCTTGGTACATCACAGTAGCCGTTGAGGTTTCGTTGCTCGGACTGGGTGCTTTTTCTCCCCCCTCCTCTTTTGTAAGTTGCACGAGTATAAAAGCGCTTTTTAAACTGTAAATCGACATGCAGGGCCCTCGGCGTCCATGTAAATGCTTACACAACAATGTGCCTTCACAGGGAGGACGAGGGTTTTATGCATTATAACACTATACAGGAAAAGCATATATTTCTACCGGTACAAAAAAAACATTAATGTGTTTAATAAAGGGTACAGCCATGAGTTGAACATTATAGAGAATCAATCATGTCTGCTATGGTTTCAATTAAGTGTTTTTGTTTTGTTTTTCAAATATTTAAAATATTTCTTGAAAATAAATGTGTAAATGAATGCAGTATGAATGGGTGGGTGATTCATGAATTGTGATTGTTTGCAGGGCACATTGAATTTTGTTAGGTGTTTTTTGAAGTGCTTCGTCACAATGGACTACATCAATTTTACACCAAATGTATTGATTTTAACTCCCAGTAAGAGACCGATGTTTCTACTGTGACATTGTGAGATTTCAGATTCAAGTCCCAAATGCCACTTGATGCCTTTCACAACGCTGTTGTATTCAGGTTTGGTGCAACTTTTTAATCACACTAGAAACCAATTGTCTGACACTTCATGCGCACAGTGATTGTGACTAAAGCAGCTGCAAAGTATACTGTAAATAAACTACACAATTTACAAACTCAACTCTCTTAGTAATTATTTTTAGACTTTAAGATTTTTAGACTTTGAGATTTAGATGAGTTTGTTTCTTCATCAGAACAGATTTGGAGAAATTTAGTGGGGTTAAACCTTTGCAGCAAATGGGTACCATCAGAATGAGAGTCCAAACAGCTGACAAAAACAGTTTAAAAGCCTCAATTTTTCAAAATGGATTGATGGACTCGAGTGGTGTGGATTATTATGATGTTTTTATCAAATGTTTGAACGGTCATTCTGGTGGAACCCATTCACTGCAGGACTACTGAGTGAACGATTACTTTTTTGTCATTCAGTTTGATGCTATTGGTGCAAAATTATAGAAATTAACTTTAAATTGATCAACAATGATGATAAAGACATTTATAATGTTACAAAAGATTTCTATTTCAGATAAATACTGTTCTTCTGAACTTTCTCTTCATCAAAGAAACCTGAAATAATCCACTCCGCTTTTTTCAACATAATAGTAATAAATGTTTTTGAGAAGCAAATTGGAATATTAGAATGATTTCTGAAGAATCATGTGACTGGAGTAATGATGATAAAAATCAGCTTTGAAATCACAGGAATAAATTACATTTTAAAATATATTCAAATACAAAACAATTATTTTAAATAGTAAAAAATGACAATTTTACTGTTTATGCTGTATTTTGGATCAAATAAATACAGCCTTGGTGAGCACTTCTTTAAAAAAACATTAAAAATCTTACAGTTCAAAACCTTCTGACTGGTAGTGTAGATCACTCTTTCCAATTAGCTTTGGATAAAAGCATCTTCCAGATGCATAAATGTGTAAGTGCATTATAGTATTAATGAAAACTTGTTTAATATTTCAAAATACAGTCTTTATTTATTTGCAGTACAAATATCTATACATTCTTGGTTTGATGCTAGCTTATCATATGAAATTATATCAGTCATTTGTACGATTTTTGATCGTACAGTATTGAAACTATTACACAGAACAACAAAGTGCTAAAATTCAGCATCTTTCAAACACTTTGTAGAGTTCAGGCAGGCTGGCGATCTGCAGAACGCTGCCATCTTCACTGAAATGTTTTGGAGGACTGAAGAGAGTGCGAAGTGCTTTGTAAAGCACATGCTCCACTTTCCACTGCCAGCTCATCTCTGCATCCTACAAATAGTTAACACGTTTGTTAAGGATCGTTGACATAAACCACAAAAAAACTGAATGAATTATGTTCAGAATAGCAAATTATATTTCTGTTGCAGTTTGTGCAGTATTATATACACTAGCAGTCAAAAGTTGTTTAACAGATTTTTTTGTTTTTTAAATAAGTCTCTTCTGCTCGACAAGCCTGGATTTATTTGATCCAAAATATGGCAAACAGCATAACAGCATTTTGAAATATTTGTACTATTTAAAATAACTGTTTTCTATTTGAATGTTTTAAAATGTAATTAAGTTCTGTGATTTCAAAGCTGAATTTTCAGCATCATTACTCCAGTCATATGATCCTTCAGAAGTCAATCTAATATTCTGATTTGCTGCTCAAAAAAAATTATGATGTTGAAAACAGCAAAGTTTTTTTGTTTGTTTGTTTTCAGGTTTCTTTGATGAACAGAAAGTTCAGAAGAACTGCATTTATCTGAAATAAACATCTTTTGTAACATTATAAAGATCTTTATAATCACTTCTGATCAATTTAAAGCATCCTTTGCCAAATAAAAGTATTCTATAATTTCTTTCTCAAAAAAAAAAAATATATATACACTGACTGCTTTTTATTTCAGATAAATGTTTAGATAGGAAGATCTTAGGATCTTTCCATTTATCAAAGAATCCTGAAGAAAAAAAAAGTACTCAACTTTTTAAAATATTGATAATAATAAAAATAATAATAACAACAAGAAATATTTCTTGAGCAAATCAGCATATTAGAA
This sequence comes from Labeo calbasu, assembly GCA_019740295.1. NCBI lineage: Eukaryota > Metazoa > Chordata > Actinopteri > Cypriniformes > Cyprinidae > Labeo > Labeo calbasu. Next base: position 3,202 of record JAHKKF010536504.1, on the reverse strand, counting down.
TGATTTCTGAAGGATCATGTGACACTGAATGATGCTAAAAAGTCAGCTTTGCATCACAGGAATAAATTACATTTTAAAATATATTCAAATAGAAAGCAGTTATTTTAAATAGTACAAATATTTCAACATTTTACTGTTTTTGCTGTACTTTGGATCAAGTAAATTCAGGCTTGTTGAGCAGAAGAGACATTTAAAAAAAAACATTAAAAATCTTACTGTACAAAAAGTGTATATTTACACAATTCTACACAGTTATGTCTGATTTTTGTGTGCAGCATGTGAACTACCTGCGGCTCTTCTGCATCCGGCTCCAGTGTGTATTGTTTCCTAACGGAATAGAAGTGACTGCATTCCATGCTGAAGTCATGAAAACACTCCTTCTCTTGATCCCAGTTCACCTGCGTCATCCATCAGTCATTTATTTAGTTGCATCTGGATTTTTTTGTTTAACCAATGCCCATTATATACAAAACCCAATAAACTACAATTAAGTGAAATGCTGACCTCAGTGGCTAAACGCAGAATGAACATGGGAAGTCCCTCCATGGCAGGAGTGTAATTATCAAGCAGCATTGGCAAACCAGTCAGGTTCCCTTCCTGTAAATAAATACTTCTTTTTTGTAAAAGCAATAATCCACTTGAGTGTTTCTTTCTTTCTTTTATTTTAACCATGGTTAAGGGGCTAGTTCACCCAAAAATGAAAACTCTGTCATTAATTAGTCACCCTCATGTCGTTCCAAACCCGTAAGACCTTCATTCAGAAATTGTTCAATAAAGAGTTTTTTTTTTTTTTTTTTCTTAGCGCACAGAAAGTATTCTCGTAGCCTCATGACATTACAGTTGAACCACCGTTGGTCACAAGGACTATATTTGAGAGTCTTAAATGTGCTAGCTGTGTTGCTGACTACGCAGGGTCAGAAAGCTCTCGAATTTCATCAAAAACATAATTTGTGTTCCGAAGATGAATGAAGGTCTTAGGGGTTTGGAACATCATGAGGGTGAGTAATTTATGATAGAATTTTTATTTTTGAGTAATTCATCCCTTTAAAGAGGTTTTTGGCATTTGTATCTAGGCACAACCTGAGGTAAAAGAAATACAGCCTCTCAAGCTTATTGTGAATCAGTTATACTGATGTAAGTTAGTTATGATGTGTCACTCACTCCATCTATTTCCAGAGAAAAGTACTCTTCCAGCATCTCTTCTTTCTGCTTCAGGAAATCTACAATATACTGGGCCAGTCCTTCTTTTGGACCGTCCTCCTCTGTCCATCCACTCTCCTCCGATTCAAGAGCCAACATGGCCAAATCGTAAAGCGGAGCAGGATTCTGAAGAAACACAAGTTTAGTTTTTAATCTGTTATATGTATCTGATGTAACAGATTGTTTTTAATAAAAAAAGTCACATTAATTAAAAAAAAACAAACAAATATCACCCACCGACAATCGAAGAACCCCAAAGTTACCAAAATCGTAGATCAAAATTTGATAAAACAGCTCCTGGCTGTAGAAAACAGGAGAGAAACGTAGGTTTGTTGACATAAATGTGACCCTGGACCACAAAACCAGTCATAAAAGGTCATTTAAAAAAAAAAAAAATGAGATTTATGCATCATCTGAAAGCTGAATAAACAAGCTTTCCATTGATGTATGGTTTGTTAGGACAATATTTGGTTCTTAGCAATGCATCTTACTAATCAAAAACTAAGTTTTGATATTTACAGTAGGAAATTTGCAAAATATCTTCATGGAATAAGATCTTTACTAAATATCCTAATGATTTTTGTCATAAAAGAAAAATCAACCATTTTGACCCATACAATGTATTGTTGGCTATTGCTACAGATATACCTGTGCTACTTAAGACTGGTTTTGTGGTCCAGGGTCACAAATATTATAAAAAATCAGTAGAAAATACTGGAAGACAATCAACTTTAAACATATAGTCTGTAAATGATCCGATTCTAACCTGAGTTTGGTTGTATTGAGCAGGTAGAGTTTGGTCTGGTGCTGCACTAGAGTCCACTGAGGATTGACTGAACCTACAAATGAGTGATTCTGGAGCAGATCCTGTAAACCTGTGGAGGACACAACAATCTGAGTGGTAGTAAACTGGACAATCAGGTCCAAACACTAAACACTAAATTCATTACATTAAATATATTCACTATCATTCAGAAATTCATGCTTTCATTCAGCAATGATGCAATAAATTGATCAAAAGTGACAGTAAACACATTTATAATTGCTATTCCATATAATTGCTGTTCTTTTGAACTTTGTATTCATCAAAGAACCTTGAACAAAATGTATAGTTTTCACAAAAATTAAGCAGCACAACTGTTTTCAATATTTATAATAAGAACTGTATCTTAAGCAGCAAATCAGCTCATTAGAATGTTTTCTGAAAGATCATGTGACACTGAAGGCTAAACATAGGGTTAATAAGGCTATAATTTCAGTCTGTAAGTGGATATTGTTTAACCTTTGTGAGTTCGCTGCTCAATGTCTTCCCGAATCTCCTTTATGCTGGTCAATTTAATGACGCGTCTCCTAGGTATAGAGGCAGCTGTTAAATCCTCCTTCACCTCCTCAACATGAGGCCTTTTCCTGAAAGACAGACCGAACAAACAGGTTGATGATCTGAAAGAAATGTGAGTAAAGAGGTTAATGACTGGAGCTACAGTTGAAGTCAAAAGTTTACATATACCTTGCAGAATCTGCAAAAATTGGGGGGGTGAAAACTTTTTGAATTTTAAAATCAGGGTAAATTTTACTTATTTTTTCCTTCTGGTAAACCTTTTAAGTATCTTCTGTAGTTTCTGAAGGGCAATACTCAATAAAATAAGAAAAATGGTAATTAGGCAAAATGAGAAATATGTACAAGCCTTCATTCTGTTCAAAAATTGACTTCATCTTAATGCATCATTTTTCCTTCTGGAGCATCAGTGAGCGTTTGAACCTTCTGTAATAGTTGCATATGAGTCCCTCAGTTGTCCTCTGTGAAAAGATGGATCTCAAAATTATACAGTCATTGTTGGAAAGGGTTCAAATACACAAAAACCCTAAAAACCAAAGAATTTGTCGGACCTAAAGGATTAAAGGACCAGGCAGTTTAACTGTTCAGGACAAACAAGGGACTCATGAACAACTATCACTAAACAAAAAACACAGCTGTGGATCATTCAGGTAACAACACAGTATT
>JAHKKF010536502.1:0-57631 GCA_019740295.1 Labeo calbasu | reverse complement strand
TTGCCAAGATGACAGGGTAGGTGGTTGCTAAGGAGTTACGTGTGCATCAGCACTAGTAATAGTGATGCTTGCCTTAGTAAACACCACTAATCAGTCTATATGCTATGTGATTGGTGTTTAAGGAACTGACAAGCTCAAAGAGCCCCAACCGATTTCACACTCGCACACACAAAAACCCACATATTCACACAGCAAGTGTTCTGAGGCAAGGTGGCAGACAAACATTGGAGCTGAGATGGAAATAAGACAGAAAGGCAGACAAATTAAGAAACAGAGCGAGGGCGAGAGAAGTGGGAGCACACAGGGCAGAATCAAGCATGATGAAGCGTTTTTTACATAAATGATTTGAGCCCAAAAGAATGGCTGTCTCTATTCCTGTCTCTTTCTCATCCTTCTTCTAGCAGGACGGGTACAGTTTGTTCATCACTCTTCATTAATAAGCACAGGCTGGAAACTTTCCAACTGAGCCGAATTATTCAGTGCGGATGATACGAAGAGTGTATGTGTGCGCAGGAAGTGTAAGTGTGGATATACTCTCATTTAGCGGCCAACACGAGTTCAAAGCCATTAAAGCAATGCTCGTGTCCTGCACTCTGCTCTCGGGGTGAGATCACACGCAGCTGCTGCGATATTGAACCAACTCAGTCGTACGGTCACCGACCTGCACTTTAGATGCAGACGCGCACGAGTGTCTGATGTATGGACGTGTGTGTGTTGAGGAGGTGTGCTAATGCACACATGGGACTGAGGGTAAGTGGCCCGGTGTCATTCTTGGGTAATGTAATGCCATAAATCTATGACAACACAAGCAGACACATGGCCCAAACAGACTGTCAGCAACACTAGAGGCTGTCATTAAACACACAGACAACTAGCATATGTGAGAACCCATAAACACATGGCCATACGTCAACCGGCACCTATTTAAAATTCATTCCCATTAGCGTCGAAGGGAACAAAGGAGTTGACGTGCACACAAAGAAAAACCCATACGGCTGCATATAAACTTTTTAGTTCTCTCCTTCTTTGGAAGTAATGCCTGACGCAATCTTTTAAACGGCTTCTTTAGACACCAATACCTTGATCCAAGAAACCTGTGATGTAACACAAACCGTAAAAGCTAATTCAAAGTCTATACAGTGAAAAATGATGAAACGACTATTTTCAAGAGGGTGTTAATGGTTAAAAAACACCCATTGAGAGAAAGAGCACTAGCCTGAAGTTCATTATACAGTTGCACAATAGAAATGTTTCAACACTGATCTCCTCAAGGAACTTTGTCTGACTGACTTGTGTGTGCCAACAGCATCAAGCGGTCGTCTCTTCAGCGCACAGCTGTGATTTTCTCTCAAATACACTTACCAACTATAAAAACGCTGTGTGAAAGGCAACTGTGAAGAACAGTAAAAAATACATTTTCTTTGCAAGGTCATTGAGCTGTTCACAGCATGAGCCTGTATTTCACGGTGTAATGTTTAGTACTGTTGTCTGAAAGAGCTGGATTGTCAAGGTTTAGATTGGATAAGTTACTTATTTGCATTTGTGCGCAAATTTTTGGGGATGGTTTGGAGGAGAGATTGAGTGTCTATCACACACAAATATACAAAAAACAAAACAAATATAGCTGCAAGCAGCGATTAAGGCATTTAAGCACATTTGTAAAAAGACATTATTTAGCAAGCCCGTAACCACCTAAATCCATGATTTCAAAAACTTGTAAATTTATCATAGAAATATTATGTTTTTTTATCGTTTATGACTGTTATCCTCCTTAAAACATTGCACGCTTGTTCAGAATCACCCATCACATGTGCTCACCAGTTTTAAGTTTTCCTTTATGCTTTATAGGATTTTGGGTAAATTTGAATAGGCCCCTTTTCTAAAGCACCCGTTATAGCCTCCCAAAGGGTAAATTTCAACATTTTTTGATAATTATTAACCTAGAGAGTCCAGAAAATTCTACTGCAGTGTTTTTTTTCTCAGATTGAGCGAAAAACCTAAGACTAGTTTGCAAAAGCAGGTATTTTTAACATCTGCTCAATCATTTAACAAACGATTTGATTGACAGCAGTGGTTCTAAAGGCAAAGTTGTTTGGAATGAGGAACTCCATCATATAAAATGAATATTGCATGTTTGCGCTAAAAACCATGCAATGTACAATTATTCATGCCAGTGAAAGATGCAATATCACCCCCCAGGGGATGATTTCTTTAAAATTTCTCACAAACCTTTGGGGTCATGAGTCAAACAGGCCCAACGAGTTTCATTATGATCAGCTTCCGTTAACCTTGCTCAAACTTCATCGGCCAACAGCAGCCTTTTTTTTTTTAGATACACAAACGTCCTTATGGACACTTGTGGCATGTTGGACCACAACTGTGTACAGCAATTTTCATGTTGTTAGGACAAATGGTTGCATAGTTATAGCCATTTTTGTAGTTTTTTCCCTCTTATAGCGCCACCAAGTGGCCAATCACTATGTTTTTTCCCCTGTGACCTCAGATTGAGCTCTTCCATAAGTGTTCTAAGTTTGGTGAAGATATCTGTTGAGGAGTTATAGACATTTTACTAAAAGTGGCCCTGTCCCTTTTGAACGTTTTGTTGTCCCTTTGTGACGGTGAGTTGAAATTTCAACCTTTATTAATAATTATTGATATTCACTCTCCAGAGAATCTTTCTGCACTGGTTTGGCTCCGATCAGGTGGAAAACCTAGGACCAGTTTGCAACAGTAATTTTTTTACGAAAATCCAAAATACCTGAAAATTTCGCTAAGGGTCACGATCGAATCTGAGGCATGTTATGTCCGGCATGAAACAAGGATTCCAACGACACACCTGAGCCTGCAACTGACAGTTTAGGAGCAATTTTGTACTTTTGAATGCTGTAGAGCCCCCGTCAGGCCGATTGGGGCGAGTCTTGGTGACACTGTCAGCGGTGTGAGTACTACCATCCCTCCAAGTTTCAAGTCTCAACAACTTACGGTTTGCCCTGCGTGATTAGTTTTACATGGAGATTGCTGATCCTTGGCCATTCTAACAATTACAATAGGGTTTCAGTGCTACACGCTTGAACCCCTAACAATTACAACAGAGCACGTCTGTTTCTAAAAAAAAAAAACAAAAAAAAAAAAACAGCTGTCTTCTGGATCGACAGCACCAACCTTTTCAAACAGACGCCTGATGACACTTCTCTAGACACATGCCACTTCCTGTCTATTCCTGTGGACGCCTACTGTAAGCGTTCTATTACTGCAAACAGCTATCCCCAAAATTACTCTCTAAAAAGTGACACCTTAAGGGTGTTGCTTTAAAAGCTCTTGGCTGAGAGCCTCGCGCTTCAATGTCCAAGCTAGAACTAAAGAAAACGATGGCGAGAAATGCTACCCTTTTCCAAGTGTCACCTCTCAAGACAAACAAGTAGGATTGATTCAGCTCCGGTTTGCTCCATTTCTTGCTCTCTTTCAGTCTCTTGTTCTCGTTTCACACCCAGCAACAGGGGAGGGGGGAAAAAAAAACAATGCAGAGAAAGGCCACTGTCCATCTCCCGGCAGTAAATTTCTCTTAATCATTTCAGCCGACCCGCCTGATATTGCTCATTATTGTGAAACAGAAAAACAATGCGAGAGAGACAAAGAAATGGAAACAAGGAGAAACTGGCCGTATTATTTCCAGCAAAAATCACACTGGTTCTTGTGCCAGGATTTGTAAAATGTTTTGTAGAACCATTTTGGATTTTAACTGATTTCAGACCCGAACAATGAAATAACAGCATAACATTTTCACAAATAAATACCGCACCTCATGGCCCTTGTATTCAGGTCTTACGAGTTTTCACAATTCAGATGCTGAAACAAATGATCCAAATTTACCAAATGAATCATGTTATTCAGCATCTGATTCAGCCTCACAAGCTAAAAATGTGTAGAACGGTTCCAGATTGTGCATCTAACAATGGAAAGCTGAAGAAGCATGGGAGCATTTCTGCATGAGAAGAATATATTTCACAGATTCTCTCCTCTCTTCAACTGTCTAACTCAGTCTGGCAGTCTGATCATCACACACATGTATTTTTAATCCAGACATTTTGCCAGACACAGTCACGGGACGCTGTTAACCCTCTTGCCTGCAGCAGTGTCTCTCTCCAGAGGCTTTTGCTGAACCAATGTCGCAGTGGGCTAAGGAAAACAGATGTGGACATCTAATCAAGACAGGACAGTGGTGTGTACTTAATTCGGTGCCTGTATGCAGCAGTAACTAACTAACTGAACAAACTGTCATACAGTGCATTGCAAAAGTATTCATACCCCTTTATTTTGTTCATGTTTTGCTATGTTGCTGCCTTATGTTAAACTGCTTTAAATTACTATTTTTAACACATCAATAGACACTCATACACCATAATTGCAAAGCAAAGAAAAGTTTTTGCAAACGGATTAAAAATAAAAAACTTAAATGATTCCATTGCATAAGTATACATACCCTTATCTAGGACAGTAGAAATTTAGCTCAGGAGCATTTAAATCGCTTATAGATGTTATTACACTTTAAGTGAAGTTAACCTGTGGGAAATTCAACTGAACGGGTATGATTTGGAATAGCACGAACCTCTCAATAAAAGGTCTAACATCTGAAAATGCGCATCAGAGCAAAAACCAAGCCCTAAGGTAAAAAAGAAAACTGCCTGTAGAGCTCAGAAACAGGATTTTTACAAGGTACAGATCTGTGGAAGAGTTCAGAAAAATCTTTTACTACACTAAAGGTTCACAGAAGCATGTAGTCTCCGTTATCCCAAAATGGAAGAAGTCTGAAACAACCAGGACTCTTCCTAGAGCTGGCCTCCTGGCCAATCTGAGCAATTGATGCAGAAGGGCATTGGTTAGACTGGTGACCAAGAACCTGAGAGAAACTGTGATGGAGAAGAAACCTGAAAACGGAGAAACCTGAAAACGTATGTCTGCCCCCATCCAAGCTGACAGAGTTTGAGGGGTGAAGAGGTGAGGAGAAAAATGTCAGATAATTGCCAAATGACGATGTGCAAAGCTGGTCGCATCATACTCAAAAAGACTGTAAGGCTGTAAAGGTGCTTCAGCTACTGCAAGTACTGAGTTAGGGGTATGAATACTTATGCAAAGTACTTATTTCAGGTGTTTTATTTTTAATAAATTTACAAAGTTGTGACTATTCTGCTTTTGCTTTGTCATTATGGTGTATGGAGTGTAGGAAAAAAAGCAATTTAAAGCAGTTTAACATAAGGCAGCAACATAAAACGTGAAAAAATTGAAAGGGTATGAATACTTTCGCAAGGCACTGTACATCCCTCTTGGAATATACACATACACACATGCATGAGAACGTCAACTGATGTAATAAGTTTGCCTGATTTGAATCCGGTTCTTGATATTCATATCCGCAGCTGCACGGCACTTGACGCGCCACTTGAGCTGACGGAGTGAGATCAGGACCCCAGCCCCACTCCTGCTGTTAAAAGAGCAACACTATTGCACTGAGCCCACTCGCACACTTAACACATCAAAGAGCAAACCACCGCCTTCAGCTTGAAAAGATCTGCCCTCATCCTTCCTTCCTTTCTTTCTTTCCACACTTTTTTAATGAACCAAGCAAAACAGCAGCTGAATTTGACAGCCATGATCAACACGCGTTTTCATTGTTGTATATATAAAAGTGCTTCTTTGAAATTTCAACACTAACTTCTTTTGTGTTTCACAAAATGTGACCATGGACCACAAAACTAGTCATAAGGGTCAACTGAAATTTATAGAACATGAATAAATGAAGTTCTGAATAAATAAGCTTTAGATTGATGTATGGTTTGTTAGGATAGGACAATATGTGGCCGAGACACAACTATTTGAAAATATGGAATCTGAGAAAATCGCCTTTAATGTTGTCCAAATGAAGATCTTAGCAATGCATATTACTAATCAAAAATTAAGTTTTGAAATATTTACATTCGGAAATATCTTCATGGAACATGATCTTCACTTAATATCCTAATAACTTTTGGCATTAAAGAGAAATCGCTCATTTTGACCCATACAATGCATTACTGTTTATTGCTACAAATATACCCATTCTACTTATGACTGGTTTTGTGGTCCAGGGTCACAAATGTCTTGTACTGAACTGCGTAAATGACAAAAGAAAATAATTTAAAGCAAATGATCTGTAAAAAGTACAGACTGACCAAATTTAGACATGTGAATGTGTAATATTTCTCGATTTCTGTCATGGACGTTTAGTCTTGGCTCGGGTGAAAATTTTCACTTGGCTAAAAATCTGAGAGGGCCGTTTTAAAGCTTCTGGTAGAGATTTTTTGAATGTTATGCCAAAATATGAACATTTTGGAGTGGCTCTAAAGAAATAATCTCTGCATTTCTGTTTCTTTCTGCTCTCTGGTCAGATGAGTGACATAAGGCCCTTTGTGATCTTTTATTGACCGTCCTAGGAGATTAATCTGTGCGCCAGTGGTGCCAGGTTCGGCCCATACGCAGAATGATCCCACAGGGCGAATGTTAAACCAGTCATTAGCTTCATTTCAATATACTTCTGAAAGCTCTAGGAGATCCAGACGCTGGCACTTTTGATATCTGCCCTCCAAAAAGAGAAGCGTCGCACCCCTCTGTGCGAGAAGTCGCCTTCGTTAAAAAGGGGGAACTGGAAGTTGGCAGGCGGCTGAAGGGGTAATTAAGGGAGGGACGCACGTGTCTCGCCTTGAGAGGTCCCCCGGCGAGACACGACTCAATCAAAAGCCAGCTGCAGGTATAAGGAGCTCCTCAGATCCTACTACTGTGTTTAAGTGTGAAGGGTTGATGAGCGCATTTATGTTAATGCAGATAAATCTGCAGAAACGGGGTACAGCTGTACCTTCAACCAAACTCATTAATTATTATGACACATAAAAATGTGATTAATATTTTGGCACGTGTGCGATTCATATCGCACCCAGACACACATGCGAATGATGCCCCGGTGAATTGCACAATAAGGACGCCACACTGTGCGCCATGGAATAACGGAAAGTGACACCAGCGTGTTGATGTGTGCGTGTCTTGATGTGTATAATTAGAGGAATCTATTGCCCACAGGCGGAAGCCACAAAGGCAGAGTCGCAGCGAGGCGGTGTGTTTGGGGAGCGGGCATCTATCCAGAACAGCTGTCCGGATTACGGTTTAATAAAAAAACACTTCACAATGCCCGGCTACAACCCCCACTGACACATGCCCCACGACACCCCCATAATACACTAACTCTGATGTCGTCCCGTTGCCCACGGGGGGCTGCACCCGGATCCCGTGCCTTGTTCCCGGATCCTGCTCTGCGCAGCCTGCAGCGAGAGGCAGGCTGAGGAGGGGCCGCCGTCTCTCCCCGTTCATTTGGGCTCATTGAGGGCTTCAGAAAAGAGTCATGGGGAGACTTTCATCTTCCGACAAAAAGAGAGAGCCTGTGAGATCAAGATGGTGAAAGAAGGTAGACAATGGGGGGACGGGGTATGAAATAAACACTTTCTATGAAGCCTGTGTGCATAATGAATGCATAAAATCTTATATTTAGTTGTATGTTCAAGTAAACAAAGGTAACCATAGTTATAATACCCACCTATTCATTATTTGTATAATGCATTAACACAGCATGAGCAAAAGAAGGTGCAATTATGAATAGTAAGCATTAAAACTGATAATTAAAATGAGACTAATCAACTTTTGAAACTTTCAAAGAAAATATAAAACAATTTCATATCAAACCCTGCCAAGGTGCAAGTGTATAATTTTACTTTTAAGTACAGAAAGCACAAAACTTCCAAAATAAACTATAAATACACTACCAGTCAAAAGTTTCTGAACAGTAAGTCACTTCTGCTCACCAAGCCTGCATTTATTTGATCCAAAATACAGCAAAAAAAAAAAGTGTGTGTATTTATATATACATAATGAATATACGCAGTACACACATACATTATGTAAAAACAACTTGTATTTTGGATGCGATTAATCGCGATTAATCGTTAGAAAGCACTAATAGAAATGAATACTTTTATTTAACAAGGATGCTTTAAATTGATCAAAAGTGATGATAAAGACACATATAATGTTACAAAAGGTTTCCATTTCAGATAAATGCTGTTCTTCTGAACGTTCTATTCATCAAATAAACCTGAAAAAAATTCTACTCAGCTGTTTTCAACATAAATGTTTTTTGAGAAGCAAATTTAGAATATTAAAATGATTTCTGGAGGATCATGTGACTGGAGTAATCATGATAAAAATTCAGCTTTGAAATCACTGGAATAACTTACATTTTAAAATACTCACATAGAAAACAGTTATTTTAAATAGTAAAACTATTTCAAAATTTTACAGTTTTTGCTGTACTTTGGATCAAATAAATGTAGGCTTGAAGAAGATAATAAATATAAAAAACAGCATTAAAGTTCAATTCAACTCTAGTTTATGTAATTAAAAACAACTGATGTCAAGTATGAATAACCCACATCCAACTTTGACTTGAACGTGGCATTATAACAGTGCCTACAACTGAAAAAATATAATGGGTTACAATGTGCATTATAATGCATTTTTATATACACAGGTTGCAAAGAATGTGTTATCAAATACAATGCTTGAGGGAGGATTTATATCATCCCAAAATCATTAAATCAGCTAATAAAAGACTTTCCTGCTCCTGAGTGTGCTTATCTAGAAGAGGGGATTGGATGGTGCTGTTGTCTTTACAGATAGACGCAAAACACTGGCACAGGAATTGGGCTTAGTATCTTGTGTGAGAGGAAAGATGCTTGTGCTATCTGATTTGAGGGGGTGGAGGGGGGTGTTCTATCATCCCTCCATCAGCGCCACTCAGAGCCTATCGTCCCCACTCGCTGAAATGGAGGAGAGATTAAAAATAGAGCCTTATTCTTCACTCGCAATTCAATTTCTATCTTCGCTGTATGACAGTTTTACCAATGCTCCCTTTCTCTCTCTCAACTTCACACCTACTCCATACTTAAAAATAATCCTATAGGCCAGGACTAGAGTTTGACTTCAATTTGGGGAAATTTCCCCTCGTGATTATCATGTTTTTCTAGCTAACACGGTTCAAAGCTTGTATCGCATCAATAAATTAAAGTCCCCTAAAGGCCACACATGTTGCTGGATGTAGCCAGTAAGTCAACATCACTGGTTTGTAGCTGTATTCAGTAATGGAAAGCTCTTTATAATTCATGAGTGTAATAATAATCAAATATTCAAACAGGGGCTGGAGTGTCAGTCAGTAGTTTGCGTATTAATAAACAGACTCGTTTATGATACTAATTTCCTGGCGTTTGCGGGTGGGAGAGATCACAGTTCTGCTGTAGCGGTCAGCTGGGATATGTCAAGCATTAATCATGAAAATGGGAAATAGACTTGTTATTGCACAGATACACACTTAATCATTCAAATGCCTTTTTTATGTTTGGGGTGTCATAATTTATACATCATAAATGTGCATCTTTCTCTACCATAACAACACTCATTGATGGCTTTCTAAGCTTCAAATTCAAACTGCACAGATTCACTGACAGTGAACGAATGTCATTTTAAGTCTCACATCATAATCTGGTCATGAGATAGGTCACCCAAAAACAAATTCAACATTAAACTGGCGAATAAACTATATTTTTGAAATACTGAGGCTGTTGGTGAAACTGATGTCTTGCATAGTGCACATTTACAAGTGTAATGAAAGAGTCTTTCGGTACATACAATGTGTGAACTGCAGTCCTGTGAGGGTACAAAGAGGTTTTCTAATACCGCAACAAGCAATCTAGGAGGTATTTTTATTCAATCTGACACTCAGTTTGGGCTGACTTCTTACAGGAACACATGCTGCCTCCCAAAATGTTAATTATTCAGAGATGCAACGGAGATCTGCGTGTGCGTGCATGTGATCGCAAAGCAAACCCAAACTGTGCATTACAGTAGATGTCACTTCGGAGATGAAAACACTGTAAACCTTTGCACTATTCCTAAACCCTTCATTCTAAACGAGAAATGACAGCAAAGAGAGAGCGAGACAGACAGAAGGAGACAAAGGGAGACACATCAAAAGAAAAGTGACATACTGATTTTCAAACAAACCACAAGAAGATGAGTCAAACCTTCCCTGTTGTGTCTTTCTATCCCCAGCTCCCCAAAACAAAAAAATAACAAATGCACTTAAAACCAACCCTGGCCAAGAAGCATAACAGGGGCTCCTGGGGCCTGAAGGCTCTATTGTGATCCGGCAGGTGAATAGTACATGGGACATGTGAGGGAGCCAAACTTGATTTTCAACAATGGAAATTCAAAGCATTGGATAAACAAATAGAAAAATGTGATTAAAGACATGTGAAAGGTCACTAAAATCAATGATGGCAGATGTCTATGTCTTTCCAAACACATTACATAAGAAGGTCAAGGTCAGGAATAGGATCAAGGTCAAAGCTCAAGGGCAACAAAGTGTACAAACAGCTGGTCAGTTGGTTTAATGTCTGACAAGCCGGTCATCAGTCACATATGCCAGTTTTGGTGACGTGTAGGAAATGTTTCCCTTTTGTATCCAAGAAAAAGTTCAACCATGTTGTGTAGATATTTGTCTATTTATTGTGGTATAATAATACAAGCTAAAAATTAACACGAGTTTACACTTCCCTGATATCAGTCAACAGTCTTGATTCTCATGTGTATCATGGTCAAACACTGACATCAAGCCTAACGCTGCCATTTTATTATGAAAGCTACACTGGAGTTTCTTTGCACTTCGCTTTGTAAACAATGCGTCGGTATTTACACCTACATCACGTGTGCGTGATTATGCAATGTATGAAGTCGAGCTAGTGCAAGACGAGCATTTGCGGCAAAAAGTATATAATTTTTCATTTTTATTTTTAGAAAATGACCTTTGAAGCTGCACTGAAACTGCACTTTGGACCTTCAACCCACTGGCCATCACTGAAGTCCACTATATGGCGAAAAATCCTGTAACGTTTTCCTCTAAAACCCTAATTCCTTTTCGACTGAAGAAAGAAAGACATGAACATCTTGGATGACATAGGGGTGAGCAAATTATCAGGCATTTTTTATTCTGGAAGTGAACTAATTCTTTAAAGATTTTCAGTAAATAACAACATAAGAGTGAGAAGACGACACTATTTCCATTTTTGGATGAACTATCCTTTAAAAGGAGCTCAGCTTGTTTCATTAATACATCAAAGTCAAAGGATGTGCTGCAAAAACACGACAGAAAACCGCCAGATACCGTGTTTACTGTTATCAGTCTCAGAAATCCAAAAATAACAGGCACAGAAATTGAGGGATTTTAGGCTTTGCCGACAACATAACTCAAGTAAAGGCCTATTGTGGGCAGTCTAAGAGATTTTCCTCAGCACAAAACCTCTGAGCTACACAAAAAGCCAACAGCAAATCACGTCCTTCCGGTTTCTCTTCACTCTCTCCATTACTCTCCCCTTCACACCCACCCATGTCATTTTATTGTCACCATTCAACATCACATCACAGCAAATGACATAGTTCATATCACACTCCAATTAGAGACACAACCGGGGGCTGCGGGATGCGCCGAGCGCTGGTGAGAGAATGGGGAAAAAGCACTGAAAAACATGCGTACGTGTGTGGCATTTAAACACCAGCCACGCTGTTTTTTCTTTTTGTGTTGTTTTGCACTCCCGCTAATCAGATTCAATATCCATGTTAAACTCAGAGTAATGATCCTATTTACACTCGCTGCCAGATTAATCAACTTTTCTAACCCCGACCCCTGGTTGGGGGCTAAGACGTCCTTGTTTTGATCAGTGGGGTGTCTCTTTTGAAAGATTTAGTGGGAAATGCGAGGTTTCGTAAACAGTAGGACATCTGGGAGGTACATTTTTATAGTCTGTCTTCTTTTTTACAATCCCATGCATTCCTGCTCCCGGCCTGATCGCATCTTCCCATCACGGAGTGACATTTATTACCTGCACTCAGAGCCACATGTGTATACAGGTGATCAGAGTGACAATAAACATGTGGATTTTTCAGTGAAAGATGCCTTCTCATGATATAGGTTTTGAATTTATATGTAGTCTAGTCAGTGTTGCCAAGTCTGTTGGTTGTTCAAGTCTGCGGGTTGAAGTGGCCCTAAAAATTGGATATTTGTCCACTGCAATGCAAATTTTACCAGGGCGTATTTTACCCTGCGGAATGCAATTTTTAATGTGGGATCCCCCTCTAAACGCGATTGGGCTCGTTTTGGGCTAGTTTTGAGTAGCAATTGGGCGGGTTTTGTTGTAAAAACCTGGCAACCCTGAGTCTAGTCTCTCTATATGTAGTCTACTATTTACAAGCCCCAACCTGCTGAAGGCAATCTTATCTATTTATATACACCGAAGTACGTACTCAGAAATAAACACAGTTTTGTCTGCTACTGGGCCAAGATCGAAACCCCTGCAGCCCCCAGGGAGAAAATGATATATCAACGTATAATACTAGATGGCTATCAAACATAGTAAATAACACCCGCAAGCCCTTGTAAGGAATTTGGCACTTTGCCCCATAGGGAGTGTTTTTGATTTAATCACGGTCATTTGACGCCTGTTCATTTTGACATTTCCTCATCTTTTCCAATCGAAACATTAGTAATACAAACCTGAATTAGCAACGACGTAATAGTGTGGCAGCATGCACATGTGTGTCTATAGTCTAAAGTGCAATTGGACTGAATAGTAATACCGCTAATGGAATGGCTGGGAAGGTCACACTATCACCTCTACGGGAGCTCAAAAGGAGAGCATAATCAATACCGTTGGACAGGTGAGAGAGCGAGAGCGAGCGATGTATAAATGGCCTCTCTCTAACAATATGATGTGCTGCATAGTTCACCTCTAAACCTATAAATCAGCAGCTCGTTCAGAAATGAGGTGAGAACAGCTCAAGTGTTATGACAGCCCGCAGACAGGAGACTGTAACTCTGGACTCCCCTGGGCTAAACAAACGCTTGATTCTAATATAGCTAAAAGCCAAGCCCACATGCAGTACACAGGCTAATGGCGGTAAAGTCTGAGGACAAGGTCTGAGGGTTTTAATGCACATTTGGTGGCAGCAATCCACATTAAATAACACGTATTTGCTACATAAAGTATACCTGTTCACATAATGTAATTGTAGACAATGATAACACAACAGAAAATAAAATAAAATAAAATACTGTGTTCTATTTGGAACATTCACATGTCAGTGCACTGTGTAACAGAAAGCTCTCGACACCCTAGAGAAAGGCTGTGTGTATGGAGAACAGTCTATCTGCTGAGAGAGAAAGAGAGAGAGAGATTACCAGCACTCAGATCAGAGATGAGAGACAAGAGCGAGTCCCTCTCTCTGCAAAATGGCCATTCATTAACCCACGGCCAGGGGAAAACACTGCACACCAAACTCCACAGAAATGGATCGGCCTCATCGATTGTGGCCCGTAGAAGGTGTGGAAACAGATACTTCAGCTGCCGAAACAGTGGATAGCGTTTCATAAAAACACCAGCGCTTCACTGCTTTCCAGCCCGTATTGGGTTTCTGCCACACACAATACAAGCATAATGCTGTTATATCAAAAGACAGGGAGAAAACATAGTACAAAACCATGTGCCTAAATCAAACCACTGACTGTAACAAGACCTTTTTATTTCAAACAGATGGTTCCGCTGAGAAGATTAAGAGCAAATTGGCATTTGTTAAGCAAACCTGAAGCTCATTGAGGTAATTTACTAAAACTTTCAGGTTTTGTTTGCACTTAAAAGTATCTTAAGACCCAGGCGGCAAGTAGCCTGTGTTCACGAAAACCATCCTAAGGTTAAGTGAGCTGTTAGACACCCGTAGAGAGACAGTTTCCGGCCTGGCAAACCTAAAATAGTCACGCCGGTCTGAGTCGGCGTTTTCCGTGGATCATCGTAATTTCACTCCTCATTCCTGAATCAATTATGCATGTCCTCCCCTGATAAGAAGAGCGTCAGTGCCAGTCCGAGGGGCGAGGGGAAATTGGGGGTCGACGAGTAGGGTCTTCCGTGAAGAGCACTTTGCTAAAACAATAAAACGAACGGGCATGTGTCTTCTGCTCTGGGCCACGCAGAACAGAGGCTGAGATTAATTAATGACACAACAGGAGCAAGTGTGCAGCGCAGCCCAGAGCCAATAAAGCAATGCTAAACGCTGATAAGTGCTAAGTGAGTGGAGCACTCCAGCTACATTTCAGCAGATGCCAATGGGGTAGAGGCTTATTTAAACCTGATGTTAGCTTTGAAGTGCGATGAAGAAAGAGGTCAAGGTTAGCGTTTAGGCATGCGGTTTGAATTTTTTGCCACGTCACGCTACGGGGCTTTGTCTTTTTCTCTTTTTTTAATGATATGCCACAGAGACAATATGTAGATTAATTATTCTCTTAAGAGAGCCCTCCATTCGCTTTGCTTCTGCTTGTCCTCAAACCTATTTGGCTTAATGCCAATCCCCCCCACCTTCACCAATCCAAAACGCTCTATATCTCTTGGTTATTGCCTAATCAACCCAAGAGATCTGGCTGTGTTCCATATGTTGACCAAGAATAGGACTGTAGCAGCCATAAACATATCAATAATGATTATGTGCTGTAGAAATTGAGGTAATAATGAAGTGCTGAGAGGTTTTGAAAAGGTGGGAGAGGTTTTTGAGTACTGCCATGCTGCAAGAACCAGCAAGACACTTCGGGGGAATGCCTGAAGGCCATATATGGTCCATTAGACCTTCTGCAGCAGAAGATTACATCAATTCTCAGCTCCCTTAATGGTGTAAACAGAAGGACTTGGTGACAGAGTGAAACGTGTGTTTGTGTTAAGAGCCTACCGTATAAAAACAGATGAGGCCTTGCAACGAGTCAGCATGAGGTATAGCCCACTGAGGAACAAGTCTACGGTGAACCAACGGTTGGTTTGCCAGGCGAACAGCTGAGACTAAACAGCTATAATGAAATAACAGAAACCAATTAGAGACAAATCCAATAGAAGCGCCCTGGTCCTTCTCTGGTGCTTTTGCTCAGCTAACATAGAAAATCTCTTTGAGGAGGGAAAGAGAATATAACATGCCTATTTAACTTTACAAAATGCAAAACATTGATGACTAAGCTTTTGATTTTTCATCAAAACCTTTTTAGTGAAAAGGTTTGCTCGATTACACAAACGGTCTAAACTAGGACACAACCTCAAGAGAACAAAATGGCTGTCAGCAGTTTCTTTTGTTAACAGCATAAAAATGCAAAGACTTCAAATATTGTCATCTGAATGCCCTTGAAACTTCGTCTCGTTCGACATTAATATTTCTTTTCACAATAGGACTAACTACTGAAAAAGAGTCAACTAGTTAGCCAAAATTTACTGATGGCAAGCTGGATGAAAAGCCAGCCAGTCAAAAGTCATTGATTAAAACAACACTCAAATGTTCCTTTCTGTTGTCTTTTACTGAAAAGGGCACATCCAACTGCAGAGAACAAGATAACCCAGATCTATCATTGGCTATTATGGCTGAACAAACCAAAGATCTGAGCTCTAGTAAAATGTGAGAAGTGGAAAGAGACTGCAATGATCTGTCTGAAAGTCTGGTCACGTTTATCATTATTCTGCACATTTCTGCAGGCGAAATCTACTTATTTCAATAGGAATCCATTTAAGTGTGAAAGATTTACCCGTGCAGATTTGGCATAAGGTTCAAGGTGGTAATACAAATTCACCATGTTGACCAAAAGAAAGCTTGTTGGCTTGGGAGTAACTTATGTGAGCTGTACTTCAGATATCAGTGCAGAAAATGGACGGTTCTTCAAATAAATTTCACAAAAGTGACACTGGACCACAAAACCAGTCAATTTTTTTAAATTGAGATCTATACATCATCTGAAACCTAAATAATTAAGCTTTCCATCGATGTATGGTTTGTTACGATAAGGCAACATTTGCCCAAGATACAACTATTTGAAAATCTAGAATCTGAGGGTGCAAAAAATATAAATATTAAGAAAAACGCCTTTAATGAAGATCTTAGCAATGCATATTACTAATCAAAAATTGAGTTTTGATATATTTACAGTAGGAAATTTACAAAATATCTTCATGAAACCTGATATTTACTTAATACACTGATGATTTTTAGCATAAATGAAAAAATGATCATTTTGACCCATCCTATTGTTGGCTTTTGCTACAAATAAACCCGTGTTACTTATGACTGGTTTTAAAGTCCAGGGTCACAAATGTGACCGCCCCTTTATTCATAAGCCTGGCAAAATAAATTGAGTAAATGCTGAATTATACAGTCAAATATCTCAGAGAACATGAAAACAACTTCTCATAACTTTCATCTAATTGATTGTCCAGGCCAATCCCATGTTTAGGACCCTTTTTGACTTGCTTTTCCATTCATTAACATCTCTGGAGAGACAAGCAATTCTCACAAGTTAATGGAAATTCCCATAATGCATGTACAATGGATTACATGATCTTCGTGATTTCCTATTTCTGTATCCCCTACGGAAAGTTGCAAACAACCCATACTTCTATACCCTTTAAGCAAACACAAAGGACACAGCATGATGAATTCGTGCTTAAGTCAAGCGCAGGGCACAAACTCTAATGAGCAGCCCATCTCATGCATCTCTCATCTTCTGGAACAGAAAGTGTTTCTCTCAAAGATCTGTAATTACCATTCCATGAGCGTAGTGAAAAGCCCCATAATCCTTTGGGAGAGACGGTGTAGCCGAGATAAAAATCCACTTATTAAGGTTTGGGTGACGGCTCTGTCGGCAAGGGAAGAAGGGACGAGAAAAAGAGGGAATGAAGGAAGTGCTGTGAGTCCTAATTTCTGCATCATTTTCCTGTAAAAATGTACTTCACTGTAATCGTTTTCATATGCAAATTATATTTTCCCTACAAACAGTGACAAAATAGTGGGAAAAAGAAAGTAAGGAGTTCTACATCAGCAGACACACACTCTCGCTGCGCACCTTTTCTAGGTTGTTCCTGCCTTGTATTGTCAAGGGAACAAAATGAGTGACCCAGTTGTGAGGAAGCCCATTTTCCTGCTTCCACAGCAGAGAGTCGCACCGGTCACCTCTTGAGACCGGAGGAAGCGCTGTGATTGGCTAATGTAAGCTCACCTGCAATATGTCCTCTACTGTTACAGTGACATGTGAAGACCAAGGCTCATAAATCAGAGAAAGCGAGGAGGAGGAGGAGGGAGAGAGAGAGAAAGGAAAAAGAAATGAAGATGAAGGAACAAAGGAAAGAGATAAAGAGCTGGCTCTGCGGTTAAGCAGGACAGCAGATATTTCTCCGTCGCAATGCTAACGCAACACGTTCAATGGCGGTCATAATTTATGCATTACGGTTTCAAGGAACACAAATCAGCTGAACAAAGGAGGCCTCGCATATTCAGAGTTACGTAACTGCAAAGTTGAATGTTCAAAGTGGCATAAACTCAGGGGACAAAAACACATCCTTGTGCAGCCTACTGGGTCTTTAAATGACAGGTGTACGATGAATAAAAAACGAGTGGAAAAATGTTGACGCATTTAAACCCCTCCACTCAAACTCTTTATTCTGGTTCTGCTTTCAACTACAGCCCTGAAACAATCTCAACCGTCATCCTCGTGCACAAAGACGTTTTGAAGACTAATTAAAACAATGGAAGTTTGGAGTTGCCGAACGAATATGAATAACCTTTCGCCACACTATTTAATTAAAGATCAACTTTGGTTTTAATTAAACGTTTGAAAGAGAACGTTCACAGTCTGTTACACAGAGTAATTAATGTAGAATCAAGGAGTTCCTATCTGGCTGAAAGGAGTGGCGCCTCAGCATGTCTGATTCTAATCATTCCCTCAACATCTTACACACTTACTGCTTCCGCAGGCTTAAGAGCATGTTGACAAACTCCGTCACTCACGCACACAGTTGATTGGACGTCGCATGTGCGTGCATCAGATCAAACCGAGTTGATTAAATCCAACAGTAGCATCTTTTGAACATGAGGCCTGAGCTTGGTATGGTTGTCTGCTCACAGAGTAACACACTTAACACATTACAAGATATTACGGAGTACAAACAAGAATAAAGATATTGACGTTCTAAGCCTGTTTGGACAGGACGTAGTTCTTATGCAACTGGAGAACGTGACCGGCAGGAGTGATTAAGGTGGTGATTTATGGCGAAATTACACTTCCGCTGTTGATTTATGGGTTTTACGCTGTTGCGTATGCAACGCGCTAAACTTGATCATCCATTTCCAACATGACGAATGATCTGTATGTAAAATCAGCCATGATTATTAACTCCTTAATGGGACAGTTCACCTCAAAAAAAAAAAGGAACTTTTGTCATCGCATTTGTTGTGTGACATGAGGGTGAGTAAATAAAGGAGATTTTGACAAATGCCAGTGTTTTTGTGTGTAGAAAGTAAGACAATGGGAATAAATGTTTTAGATTCCACTGATGGACAAAAAATAAATATATAAATAAATCTTCAAAATATCTTAAATCCAGCTGGGTGAGTTAAAAATCTCTCACCACTTAGAGATAGGTCATTCACTGCAAAAAATAAAGAAATAAAAATGTAAAAAATGTTCCAAAAAGTTGTTTCAACTTAAAATAATTTGTTACCATACTGACGTAAAATTTTTTGTTTTGTCAACTTGAAATTTTAAGTTACTTAATATTAATTTAAGTGACAACTGGAATATTTTAGTTGACTAAACTAAAAAAATTTAAGTCTGTGGGGTAACAAATTATTTAATATAAAATATAAAAATGCCGCACTGACTACCACATTTCAGCTCAATTTAATTCTCACACAACTGTTTCTGATGAATCACGACTCCACAGTTTCCCTGTAAGAGTTCAGAGACTGTTGAAAAAAAGAAAGATGGTTCTAATAGACAGTTGTCCATTAGTTCTAAGAGGCTCTGGTATCCGAAGCTGCCGTTTGAACACGGCCATCTCCTCCAGGGCGTTTGGGTGGTTTTACGGCAGTCTTAATGGTCTGGTTACAGCTGTTTAAAAGGAGAGGTCTGGCTCATAATGTTTCAATAGGGTTTATAAAATACTAGAGGCTTCTGGACTTAGAGGGTGGATCCAGACATGCTAATTTTGGTGGGAGGAGAGAGACGAAAGCAGGGCTGTCATGGTGTTTGGAGAACTGATTTGAGTGAATATGTGAATATATATACACACACATGAGCAGACCCACGTTCAAGCATTGGGGTATATTGCAATAATGCAATTTTTCAGTAGCATTATAATCAGCCATCTCTAAAATAGCACTGCTTTTCCAATATAGATGGTAGCAAACAAAAAGGAAAATTCTGTCATCATTTACTTACATTCAGTTTGTTCCAAACCTGTGTGAGTTTCTTTCCTCGGTTGAACACAAAAGTAGATTTTCAAAAAATGTTGGCAACCAAACAGGTGATGGTAGCCATTGGGAATGAGGAAAAAAACACTATGGAAGTCAATGGCTGCCCTCAACTGTTTCGATTCTCCAAAGTATCCTCTTTCCTGTTCAACAGAATGAACGCATATGGGTTTGGAACAACTTGAGGGTGAGTAAATGACAGAATTTATTTTTCGGTGAACTATCCCTTTAACACTCCCACATCCACACATTTTACAATGCCTGTTATTCACACACAAATGCAAAGAATAACCCTTTCCAGAGACACTATGCGGCCCAGCTAAAATAGACATGGTAATCTAAGCCCTGCATATCTTTAACTGGCGCTGAATGGTAGAGCGGAGCCCGTATCCTCCATTACTGCAGTATGATTACAGAGCTCTGGCATTCGCTTCACCTCGGGATGAATAACCCTCCTCATGAATGAGCACAGTCAGGAATATTCTTTTTCCCTCTCTCTCTTTTTCTCGCTCTTTTGGTGTCTCTGTCAGCTTTGATTTCTCACTTCCTTTCAGAAAATATCCAAGAATTTCACAAACGTGGAACTGTGGCTAATATATGCTGAATTTAAAACGGTCCGGGAAAAACGTCTTTGTTGCACTCAAAATTTCCAACAAGAGAAGGCTTGAGCACGATTTATTTGTACTTACAAGACAGAAAACCAGCGTATTAATAATAAAGACAAGCACATAATGAATAACACAATGACTACAAGTCCCATGATGCTCTGCTCCATCTACGAGCGTGTAATCAGTGATGTAACAGAAGAAGCCATGTGCTCAGTCACCCCGCAGAGCTGCAAACGGGCTTTATCAATTATAGAGGACACAGAGGAGAGGTAGACCAAACAGAGCTCCACTATAAATAGACACACATCAAATGCATGAAGTGTTGCGGCTATTTTTATAGACAATGTGTTCAAACTGTAGTTCAGACCTCCCTTCCTCTCTCTCACTGATAAAAATCTAATCATATTCTATTCACAAACATGGACGTGAATGCTTAGTCAATGTATTGCAAGTGTGAGATGACATATGCTACCTCTCAAAAGTTTGGGGTTAGTACACTACCAGTCAAAAGTTTTTGAACATTACCCCAGTCACACAATCCTTCAGAAATCATAATATTCTGAGCTGCTGCTCAAAAAAACATATTATGTTTTTTGCTGATTAAAAGTATTTATTTCTATACTGACTCAAAGCTTTTGATTGGTATAGTGTAATGGTATAACGTTGCAAAAGCTTTTTATTTCAGATAAATAATGATCTTTGGATCTTTCTATTCATCAGCAAATCCTGAAAAAATGTACTCAACTGTTTTAAATATTGATAATATTAATAAAAATGTTTTTGAACAGCAAATCATCATATTAGAATGGTTTCTGAAGGATCATGTGACACTTTAGACTGGATTAACGATGCTGAAAATGTAGGAATTATAGGTTTACATTTTAAAACATTCAAATAGAAAGCAGTTAGTAGTAAAAGAAATAGTAAAAATATTTCACAATATTACTGCTTTTGCTGTAGTTTGGATCAAATAAATGCAGGCTTGGTAAACGGAAGAGACTTCTTTAAAAAAAAAAACATTAAAAATCTTACTGTTCAAAAACTTTTGACTGTAAGCTTAAGAATTATACATTAAATTAATAAAAAAAATAACAGTAAATAAATTTATACTGTTACTATATTTCAAATAAATGCTGTTCTTTTTAACTTTCGATTCAGAGTGCTTGAAAGTAATTTAGTTTCCAAATATCCCTTTTCAACTCAATTTATACAGAGAAATAAGCTCGGCACTAATTAAATATTCATTTGCTTATCTCTAAAGCTCTCTTGAATTCGTTCAAGATCATTAGAAGTGACGTTACGATGTCTTGGCAGCTTCAGGAGGGTTTTCTGGAGGTCACCGACTGTTTCCCAGAATGAAAAGGTGAGACAACATCCTCCTATTCCTCTATGTTAGCTTCGTTCCCCCCATGCGCTCTCTTTTTTCTGAGTCTGTAGGTGAATAACAAGCCTAGCAGAAGAGGCTGGTGTGTGTGCGCATCTGACCCCAGATACACTAACAGGCCAGCGTGTTGTCGGTGGTGTGAATCTCAGACCGCTCCCAGGTCATTATTGCGCCTCACTTCTCATTTGCCATTTGCAGGCTTTGCCCACAAAACAACCACAGCAAAGGTTTCCGGCTCTGCCTCAGAACAGACCAACTGCAGCTAAACTCGCCTCAAAAACTGCACAAACAAGTCATTAAAACTGAAACAGACACAGAGCGAGCGAAAGCGAGCAAAGGTCTGTGGGCAATAAGACAGACAGGAGGGGCTGTACCAACACGTTATGGTGTGGACACTAAAACCACGTCAGCCTCGGGAAAACAAAAGACAACTATTTTAAGATGCACTACTAGATTCTTTTTTTTTAATTTTATTTAGAGAATGCTAGCTTTACCAAGCACCCAAAATATTGAGACATTGTTTTCTTATTATTGTGTGAATGTGATAAGTTGGCTCAAAGCAGACTGATTTATATAATAGAACTCTGTTGTTTAATCTCAGGCAGTCTGATGGATGTGACTAGCGTTCGATCACTAGATTGGGTTGTTGTCGCCCGACAGGAAATGGTTCTTTTCTCTCCGATAAGTGAAGCTATTGCAAGATGCCACAACACACGGCAGGCGAGAGAGAGAGCCGGCTGCCATGGCAACCCTCCCATAGATTCATAAGCAAGGAACGAGGCCTAAGTTTTGCTGTCATCACAGACGTATTCAGGACACACACATATTGAAGTGTCTCTTACAAATGAGTTGTGTATTTTCACACTGGGTGTTTCTCTATAGGGTTGTTCCGTTTCTCCACAGAAAGGCCCGACTCGAAACCACTGTGTTTTCCTCTGGGGTTTGGCATAAGCAGCTGCAGAGAGAGTGATAAAACGGTTGTATACAAGGACACGCACACACTCAACATGCCCATTTTCACATATGCACTCACACACACACACACGCGGTTTCCCCGGCATCTAAAGCACGCTGTCCTGCAGCATATTTCATCATTAAATTTCAACACTTAATCCTCTGCTCCAGTGGCTCCAGCTCTCTCACATCATTTCAATAATCTGCATCTGTGGTGAGCATCCAAACAAACACACACATGTGTGAATGTGAGCCAACCCACCAGGTTTGGGTACACAAAATAGAAATTGGGCACAGTGGTCAACCAGTTGACTAGTCATCCAACAATAGACAATTTTATATTTTTAACCATTTACATATTTTATATTTGATATATTTATCTATTTATAATAATTAATGTAATTAAATAGTAATAATTGTTAGTATTATTTTATTTTTTAACAATTTATCCTCATATTTTTAATGTTTTATTTTTAATTAAATGTAAATTCATGTCCCAGTCACATTTTCCAGTCACAATTTTACATATATTCCAAAATAATAACTCGAGGCAGGAAAGGTTTAAACAATATATTTTATTTAAACAATTAAACTTTATTTGAACCGATGTTCAGCTGTTATTTTTAATAAGAAACTTATTTTCAGATCATCAGTCATCAGAGCTCAGCAAACGCTGGTCACAGACATAGAGATGCACCTTTAGTTTAAATTTCAGGCGCTTAGAAGTTTGATTTTGAAAATACATTGTATAGGTCAAAATGATCAATTTTTTTATGCCAAAAATCATTAGGAAATTAAGTAAAGATCATGTTCAATGAAGATATTTTGTAAATTTCCTACCGTAAATACATTAAAACTTAATTTTTGATTAGTAATGTGCATTGCTAAGAACTTAATTTGGATAAAAAGGTGATTCTCTCAATATTTAGATTTTTTTGCACCCTCAGATTCCAGATTTTCAAATAGTTGTATCTGTAATATTTGCATTGTTTTATTTTTGTACTGTGAATTTTTTTTCTCATCCAATTTGCTCCACAGTAGAATGGCATGCCTAAAAAATGGTCTATTCACTCATGCTCACATGCATAAATCAGTAAAAAGGACTGGGAGAACAAGCAAAAGAGGAACGTACAGGCTGAGTCGCGTCTAAAGGATAACGTGACCTTTTCCCCACCACCATCTCCCATTCATAGACAAATTGAAGCCTTTTCCACCAGCCATCACCATCGACAACCGGCAATCTAAGCCGTCATCCTGAAACAACCCGTCTCCACTGCCTGAACAATTTTACAGTGTCTGAATCGCGCCCTTTGAACTGTGCATCTCCTCAGTGGCATCTCCACGGGCCGAAGAATTCACTTCAGTGCACACCTCATGGCTAAATGCACAGAACCTCATCAGATAACGCACACACTTCGACCCATCTACACACAGGCACACACTTTCCCCTCCGTCCTTCACGCAGGGCGCTGTCAGCCAGACTTCCTGTGCCAGGTCTGCTTCAAGGTTAGCTGCTCATTGTATTGAGTGAGTGGCTGAGGTTCTCTCAGCGGCGAGTGGGCCTACTGGATGCATTATCACCTCGGCGGGGGGTGTAGGCGGGGGAGCTTATCCGGCCCTCCTGGTCTGCGTGTACCCCGCCTGTGAAGCGGGCCACCGCGGATGCCTCGCGCGAAAGGATTAGAAGCCTGTCGACGTCACCCCTGGCTCGACACGGATGCGCTGACCGCAATTAATAGGTTTAATTTCACCCTTTTTGACATCGCTACCGGCCAAAGGAGAGGATTGAGGCCTTGGCCATATGGCCGATTTATTATACGTAAACACTGAAAGGCATCATGAGGGGCTTTTGAAAGGATAATGTAGATGCCACTGAGAAGAACTAAAGGGATTGGAGAGTTTTAAATCCTGCAAGTTATTAAGAATTGGGAAACAACAATTATTACACAACACGTTGGCCAATTTCAACTTCTTGACTAACTCAGTAAACTTTGTAGAACTAATGCAATAAAATGAAGGGCAAAGGATAAACTTGTGCACTAGACACATATTTAAAAAATAAATAGTTAAATAAAAAAGAGAGAGAGACATATGGGAGAGGGAGACAGACATGGATGGCTGGATGGATGGATGGATGGATGGATAGGTGGATGAATGAAAAACAAGAGATCAAAAGGGGACAAAGAGGTTCCAAAGTCCCAGAACCACATCTGGTCTGGGGGTCCGCCGCAGTGCCAGGGGTGCTGAACAACTGCTGCCGCAAACGCAGCAGTTTCGTGTTTTCAGCTCTGTGCTTTTTATGCTGACGGCCGCGTGTGTGTGTGTGCACGTCATAAAAATGTGTCTGTGTGATATTCTCTAGGGTTTAGAAGTTGTTTACTGCTTCTCTCTGGGGTTTGGCTACAGCTCTGTCTTTTAACGCAGTGAGACACAGAACATTCTGCCATTGCACCTCCTCTTGGAGTCAATCACACAGAGAACGCTAACTTCAGTTAGAAGAACCACAGCCATGCTGAATGCTGTAAGCCTTGGATTATCCCATACAAATTTTAAATAAATACCTGGTGGGGATTCTGCTGTCATGTTCCACCTAAGTAATCCTAATACCGACATTTACATTCAGAAAATAGGGCATTAAATGAAAACTACTTTCTATCTTTTGTTGTTCTCTAACATGGAGTCTCAACAGGTCTACATTATCTACAATGTTGTTTGTTTGTTTTGTTTTGTTTTTCATTCATCTGTACTGTTGAAACAAGCTTCTTAAAGAGTTAGTCCACCCAAAAATGAAAATTAGCCCATTATTTACTCACCCTCCAGGCATCCTAGGTGTATATGACTTCCTTCTTTCAGACGAATCCAATCGGAGTTATATTAAAAAATGTTCTGGCTTAAGTTTTGTCATGGCAATAGGCGGGTGTTTCTCTTCAACAGGTCAAAACAAGTCCAACAAAGTGCATCCATCCATAATAAAAAGTGCTCCACACAGCTCCAGGGGGGTGAATAAAGGCCTCCTGTAGCTAATTGATGCGTTTTTATGAGAACAATATCCATATTTAAAACATAATCACTTGAAGCTTGCGCCAACTCGTCATACACTGAAGCCGTCCCAGGTGGATGACGCGCAATGAAGAGACAAAACAAGGATTTGTAAAGAAATATGTCGGAGGATTTCGATATAAGTCAAGAGGAGGATTTTTCCATTGCTAAAGTAAGGAAACTTTGCTTCTGTAAACAAACAAAATAACTCTGACTGTATTCATCTAAAAGTAAGTCTAGGATGCATGGAGGGTGAGTAAATAATGGGCTAATTTTCATTTTTGGGTGAACTATCACTTTAAAGACTCCAACAAAGTCACTTGAAAACCAGTTTTCCTTTTCTAACCATGTGCTTATGTATTTCCAATTGAAACTAAATTTGGGTAGGAAAATTCTTTTTTTAATAGCCAATAAGCTTAATTTGCTACTTGCTAGGTGGTTGCGGATGGTTTTAGGGGATGAAACATTTTCTTTCTAAAGACTGGACAAAAATCCAGTGCTTGATGATTGATCTTTCTTATTGCTACAATTTCCTCAGAATAAAAAGACTGTAAATTTATAAATTGCTTAATGGATTTATTCAACATTTTGGAGTTCATTAGCATGTAAATGCCAAAACTAACCAACATGCACCAAGAGCCGCAAAACTCCAATTTTGAGTTTTTCCCCCCTCTACATCTATCTCATAAACGATCAGAGTTGCTCCAGATAATATTTACTTTTGGTGATGAGCTCGTCTTCAGCTAGTAAACAATTCATTGAGTGTGACGTGCTGGCGGCCTATAAATCACCATGAAAAAGGGACGGTAATAAACTCATTTTCATTGATTAATGACTGCCAGTGCGGACTATTTTCTTGTTTTGTCTAAAATGCAACAGTGACATCATCTGTTGTTTTCCCGCAGAGATCTGCAATCACCGAAATGGCAACTAAAAGGTTTCTCTGTATGTGTATGTGTGTGTGTGTGCATGGCTATGTTTGTCCGTCTGCCTGAATGAGAACGTCACTGTGTTGTCTGTCTGTTCCCTGGAGATTTGTTTGGCTGCACACTTTTGTTCGTATCCGCAATTTGGTGTCTGTGTCATTTCGTCAATTATAGTCTCTAACAAAACAAGGATTTTTTTTATTGGAACGGCCCTCAGAAAACATCCGTATTACCTAAAAGCTATCACTGAGTTGCCTTGAAGCATCAGTGCTCCATATCCAATTGCATTAGCTTCAACAGTATAATTTTGGATGGAATTTGAACACAAGATGTGCCTAGTTAGGTAGATAAAGGCCGATTCACATTATAAAGATAACTATGATGGTTTAATTATCATTCTAACTCTATGAGAACAGGGAAGTCAACACCACATACACATGCACTTATAATAAACAAAACATTATCATGCGTTGGTGTAGGCCATAATCAGTTATCTTTCTTGGTGTGAACAGGCTGGAAAGTTTCAGAAAAACATTTCTATCACCAAAATGGCTCCTCTGTTTCCTTCTTCAGGGATGCATTTTTTTTAGGAAAGGACTAGTCTGTTATGCCACGGATTTTCATCCACAGCCAGATCCGACTACAAAACGCACCACCACAATAACAAGAATGCGTCAAATTGGAATCCTGCCTTTTGGCAAAGATTTGCCCGTCTGTAACGTCAACACCCTGGAGGTTTAGCACTTGAGAAAAAGAGAAAATGATACTCTCATTCTCTCTCTCCCTCTCTGTCTGTCTTTCCCTCCCTTGCTGTCGTGCTCTCTCTCTCTCTATTTTAATGTTATTTTCTGCTCTGTGCAGTGTCTGGCTGGCCCTTGGATTCGTCTCAGACACGGCTCCTCTGAGGCACAGTCAGAGAAGAGGGTACCAGGCCGAAAGCCCCTGCACCGCATCATCCAATTACCCCCGACAGCCTCTGCCTGTGCAAGGATTCCCATGGCCCTCTCCGCCTGCACCGCTTACCAACCGCTCCTCTCTACATGCGTTTGACACGACGGCAGAAGATTGCCGAGCATGACCACGGTTGCACAACTCGCTGGATCTAACGTTCTTACAGAGCGGGATTTAGTGGACCCCACTCTGATCTTCTCATGTGTCATAAAATGCCCAATGTCAGCAATTACTACACAAGACTTGCTAGACCTCTAAGGCTTTTTAGAAGCACACAGCGACGATGCAATCCTTAAATGAGTCAACTTCATGGCTTCTCACTCTCCTGCAAAAGAAACATGAGTCCTACCTTTTTTAGACGACCCCCTTTGGTCCCTACGAAAGCCAGAGAGTGGTTCTTGTACACGTAGGCGATAACCGATGTCATTTTGTCATTGGATTCGGAGAACAGTGGAATTCCGCGTACCATCTCCGAGACGCCGAGTGGGGCGTTCATATCCAGACCACAGAAATTGTCGTCAATGGTGAGGAGCTAGAAAGAAGAACGATAATGTTTAATTCATCTAGTTAAAAGAAATGTGATGAACATTAGCAAGGATATGGAAATAGATCAATTTTGTAGACAAAACCGACATACATGTTTACTGGACCATTTGCAATGCAGCTTCACAGCAAATACATCATTGTCAATACATAGCAACAACTCAGCCAGTCATATCTAAAATAGGGTTGTGAGGTTTATCTGATATAAGACCAAGTGCATTTATCATTTCAGCTGGAAAAGCATCTTAAAAAGCATCTTTTAAATATGGCATTTCAGGTGATGCCGTGCGACTTTATGTGACATGTAACATATGGTTGGGAAAGTTGCCAGTGTCAGCCAGAATGGAGTGATTTACAGCTTCTGATATAGAAATAATAATTTGGTAATGCTTCCATATTTCAGTCTGCTGCGAGGGCTTTGGAAACAACGGCATCCATTGAAACAGCTGCACAGACCTCAGGATAAAATGTCAAACAAATCGAAAGCATGATTAATGATGCCCAGGGCTTTGACTCATTGAGGGCATGAAACCATAACACTTCTCAAGCGCTGCCAAATATGATACGCTCACGGCCTTTAATTCATTCATGAGTGTCTCCTCAGGCTCTGATAAGGCCTGCTCAGAAAAAAAAAAACTTTGAATGTTAATTTAAACTGATTTTTTTTTATATACTATATTATGCAAATTGCTTCATTTAAAATCTTTCAGAATGAAAGAAAAAAATAAAATAAAACACACATTCCTTGTATTTGTTAATTAAATGTGAACAATTACATAGTGTATGTCATTCAAAAGAAAAAACTTCCAATATCCCATTCCATTCCGTACAAAGAAAGCCAAATCCTTAAAAAAAAATAAAAAGGTAAAACAGCGATGTCGGACGATTTCGAGTTTTTCGCCCTACCCTACATTTTTTAACCGAAGTACACAGATGAAAAACGAACCACATGTGACCTTTCCAAAGTGATCACATAGTCATGGACATCTTTTTTTTTTAGAAAATGACCAATCGTTTCACTAGATAAGACGCTTATTCCTCATCTGCGATCGTGTAGAGCCCTTTGAAGCTGCAGTGAAACTGCAATTTGGACCTTCAACCCACTGATCCCCATTGAAGTTCACTATATGGACAAAAATCCTGGAATGTTTTCCTCAAAAACCTTAATTTCTTTTTGATTGAAGAAAGTCAGACATGAACATCTTGGATGACATCTCATGTAAACACAAATACTATAATAACGTCCACTGTTTGTGTCATCTACATTAGTTTGACCTAGACGATGATGTCAGGCACTTTAAAAGATCTAATTTCCTTCTGAAAGCATGATCCATAATTGTCCATCATTAGGTAGCCTAACAGGTGTCTCAAACTGCTTTATTAGCATTAATATTTCAGTTTTTAATGGCATATACTCTCAATTGGATCATGAAACATGATACAGCTTGAGCTGTGCTTTGCCCCCAGGCACCAACCCACAGCACAGTCCCCAGTGATGAAGTAGGCGAAGGGCAATTCTGAATGGTGCCCAGGTTGGGAGAGGAAGCATCTGGATGTACATTATCACTCATAAACTCTCTGTGTATGTACTGACATAATGTACATACTCCCTTGATGAAAGTTCAATTATATCTGAAGTGGCATTTATCTTAATAACAACAGCTCCCAGCTAATGTTGTTTGAAAATGTAGGCCAAGGGACAAAACTGTGGAGGAGCAGCAGATTGGACCAACCTTGGAGAGACACGATCAATCAAGTGACCGGATGGGTCTTTACATACAATATAGCAAATGTCTATTTGTCAGCGGTCAGGAGATACAAGACCCTTCATTAAGCAAATGGAAGACAGGGGCTGTCTCTCTAAAATGGCGGTTTATGAGTGATCGGCCGAATCGATAGCGAACACCGCACTCAATTCTCAGTTCACTCAATACAAGCCGGAATGAAGAATAAATAGAGAAATGAAGGAGGGAGAGAGAACAGGGAAATGTTCAACG
Organism: Labeo calbasu; assembly: GCA_019740295.1. Taxonomy (NCBI): domain Eukaryota; kingdom Metazoa; phylum Chordata; class Actinopteri; order Cypriniformes; family Cyprinidae; genus Labeo; species Labeo calbasu. Next base: position 27,780 of record JAHKKF010536502.1, on the reverse strand, counting down.
CTGTATATGTTTTTTCCTCTCACTCTCTTTCTCTCTCTCTCACCGCAGATGTCTGACCTTTAGAAATGTTCTGCTGTCAGCCAAAGCCTGCGTGCCACTCGGCTCGCCATTGCCAGCCCAGAGTAATGGTGCTCATTTCTAGCGCACGGCTCTTGTTAGAAAGCCGCAGCTACATGAAAGATCTGTTTTCTGCAGTGTTAGTCTTTCTGCAGATGTCTCCTGTCCATATCGGGGGCCATGAATCATCGCAGGCTGTTGAGGCAGCAGCAACCTGCTTCTACGTGCGCACCTGCTTACACACGCAAATAAAAATAAAACTCAACCGCAATCACGGCCTCCAGCACCCTTCATCCTGCTTACACGGGTCAAAATGTGTAAAGCCCCAACGCAGCAGACTTGTAGCAACAGCTACAAAGACTTGCCACCTCCGAGGTTAAGACTGAAAAAGAAAACGCCGCTAAGAATAAACACAATGACAGTCATAGTTGTGACACAGACTAATGCCTTTTGGCATCGTGGATATTTTATCAAAAAGCCCGGGTCTTTGCGCGGCAGGGCGCATATGCCTGTGTCACAGACTGGCGGGGAGGGGATGGAGCATGTGTCTCGACGTCTTCTCATTGGCATATGCCACGATATTTCTGGCAAGGTGAACAACATGCCAATCAGAGCCTATGTGCTGCAATCTAATGAAATAGGCTTCCTGTCAGTCAACCTTTCAGGAAGCAGACACGTTTTCATTACCTAGCCACATAAACATGACATTTCCTCTCTCTCCCTATCCCAGCGTAAATAACATCTCTCAACGCCCCATGCGCGAGAGGGGGCGCCCTCCCTGCCACCCTTCTTCGCGCTCTCCGTTTCTCCGCCTTTTATGCTTACTTTCCGTCTACGGCTGCCTCGCTCGCTCTCGGCGCGGAGCGCACGAACAAGCTGCCGCATTATTGGCAATTTCACGCTGCGCGTCTGAAGGTGTAAAGGAGGAGGAGGGGGGAAATAAAGAAAGGAGGAGGGAATGGCTTGACGAGCGCAACTAAAAGCTTCTGGATCAGCGCAGGCACCGTTTTTTCATTTGAACTGCTTCCAGAGACAAGGAAGCAGAATCAGGTCATTCGGACCGCTCGCTGCCTGGCTACGTCCTGCAACACAAAGGCAGCTCTCTTTCCTTGCGCCGGCGTCTCTGTGTCCCTGGATAGTAGAACAACAAGTGAAATCCAAGCTTTTTTTTTTTCTTTTAAAAGCTTTTTGTCCAATCGGAGCACATAGGGGACCAACCTTGAAGAGCATCTGGCACAAGAAGTAAACCCTAGTTGCAGGTCTGGGGCACGAACTACACACTTTTTAGTTCAAAAGGCCTTTTGTATTCCTCACTGTTAGCTGAGAGGGCGCAAAACATTTTAATGCGCTATTAATAGATCACAGTTTGATCAAAATGCACAGTTTATGCAAATAAACCCTGATCAGTGCTGCGAGTGTACATCATTCAGATGATGAATCGGCTCTTCAAGAGCTAATTCTGCACAGTCATATAATTACCCTTTCAGAGTCTTTCCTTTTCATGCTCAAGTAATATCTCACGCAGGGATTGTTGTTAGCAACAAAGACATTATTTCCCACAAATCTCAGCTCCATGTTCGACGTAATTATATCAACACTCAATCAGCTCGGAGCACAGCAATCCTCGCGCTCGCACAATCCTGCGGCATTTAAGAGGTTGTTTTTTGTGTCCGTTTTGCGTTTTGATTGGGTGCATTCTCCACTCGTTCGGTCTTAATGGTTTCTATCAGGGTGGAACGATTGATAGACAATCACGCTGGCTCTCCACAGAGATGAACCTTTCGGGAAAACAGCAGAATGGCACTCTATTAGTGATGCACAAAACCGCATATTCTCAAATTCAACTATTTAGCCGATTGCCTGAACAACTTGCCTGAACAATTACAAAATCTGTTTTGTAATTAGCCTGATTTCAGTTTGACCTGACTCAACATGTTTCTTAGGATACAGCCTTGTGTTTAAAAACCAGGGATGGGCATCTCTTTCTTGCAGAGTTTAGCTCACCAGCCTGTAAATTTTCAGTAAACCTGAAGACCATGATTAGCTTGTTCAGGAGTGGGTTTTTTTAGGGTTGGAGTCAAGCTCTGCAGGACAGTGGACCTTGAGATCCAGAGCTGCCCATCCCTGAGCCTGACAGAGAACAAGCAAATGGAGCAAGAGTTTCAAGACATTGGACTATTTTTAACTTGGCAAGTAGGGAGGCATGCCATATTGCTTCATCCAGTTAACAACAGATGTTAGAGTTTTTTCAGCAGGGGTGGGCGATATGACCAAAATCTTATACCATGATATGAGTTAGGGATGTGACAGTAAGGAAATTTTCCCACCGGCTAACCGACGTTTGACAATACCAGTAATATTGTTTTATAATATCCAATGGCTTAATGTTAAGCCTTATGTTGTGGCTTAAGCAAGTACCGGGTAAAACCAGTAACGCTGACTATCGCAACATGCATAATATGAGTCATTTTATTTCACAGTAACTATAAATATTACAATATAGTTATTATGGCTTTATATAAGGTCTTTTTGATATCAAAATTTTTGATACCCCTTAAATTCTCATAATTCTTGTCAGTGAATTGTCAGTATCACAAAAACTGAAGCTGAAAACAAGTAAACAGTCAGCGATTAAATAAGAATAAGCTAATTACAAGAAATAGGACAAAAAAACTACAGTAGAACAAATCAGAAATGCTACATAATTTGTATAAAGTATGTACAAAAGTGATTTCGTCAAGAGCAGTGAGAGATTTTCTCTCTGTTTGATTAACATGAATGACCAGGAGTATCAGACTGCTATCATTTTAAGAGCTGCCAGGATCCAAAATACTGTTACATGTTTTCTTTCTCAGCTGTTTGCTTTCACTTAAGACCTAAAATCTGAGCATTTTGACACATACAAGTGTGTTTATTTAACCATTCAAGGCCTATAAAGTGGCAAAAATACTCCAGTGCTCTGACAGCGCTCAGAAACTGCTAATTGCATATTAACAACTTTAAAATCACTTGTTTTTAAACCGCAATACTTAAAAACGCGTGCAAGTGCTACGTTTTAATGTCACGTGAGCGTGTAACCAATATAGAGGTATACAGCCCACCCCATCACTCATCCATACATACCATCCTTCTCTACATCCCTACCTCTCACATTTGTCTTTTACACTGCTCTTTTGAATTAAAGGTCTCATCATCTCTGTTTCCATCCTGCTGTGGCCTCTACCCAGTGCTGCCTTTACTAGAGAACTCGACTAAGAGAGAATGAAAAGATGTGAGTGATGAATATCGCACAACTATCTGCACGTAATGACATTTAATGACTTAATGACTGTGAACCCTTTCGGTAAGAAAGAGATTCTGCGAGCTTCCGCTTCCATAGCAAAGACCTCCATTTGAAAGCACTTTGCGGGTATTATTTGATCCAACATTGGCCTTTTCTGAGCAATATCACTACTTCCAACCGAATCTGCGAGCTTCAAAGAAATTGTCAAAAATATCAAAATGAGAGTTAAAGATACAAAAATCAAACCCTGAAATCCCATCTTATGGCACTATGCTGGCGTAAAGATACACAGTAGAGTTCAACATCTAAATGCAGCCACAGGACAGGATTTTCACAGATCTGTGATGGTATCTAAAAAGCAGGTGAGTTGTGAAGCTTTCTCACATCTGCTCTACACCTCCTCAAGCTGCTTTAAACACATATCTACAAGACCTACCGGAGGTAAATGAAAACTGACAGATTTCTGCGATTACAACATTTATGCAAAGCTCAGGAGACCAATCAGACAAGACTCATTTGTTTGATTTGGTTGAGCAAAGCTCAATGACAAAAAACGCATTCAGCAGCTGTCTATGATGTCACCGCATACATCATTCTTTGCGGATCAATGAAACCCCTGGGATGTGAAATGTCAGCACCTATGAAGAAAGAGGTTGTGTTTGCATTTGTGTGCTCTTAAGCCATTGTTTGAGGTTGCGTGTTAGATGGATATGAAAAATTCATGAATTTATGAAATGTTGAAGGCAGGTTTAGACTTCACATTGTGTTTTCTGAGATCTAAACTGTCAGAAGCAACGCAATGGCAATGTACCTGTGCTTGTGCGCACATTCCTATATGTCAACATGGGTGTACATGCATGTGTAGAACTACATAAGATTTACGATGTCTCCAACGAATGAAGAAAAGGCGGCAAAACTGCCGCACTGCTCAAGAAATATCCAACAAGTGCTGGAGCACATAACCTTTTCACATCTACATGTAAAGTGAGTTTAGTCTGATTAGGAGATAACGATCTTATGATGGATTATGACCTTTGCGGCAGTAGTTACGACGGGAGATGTAATTACTGAGGCCAATAAACCTGGAGATCGACTTTAATGAATGGAAATGCACTGCGCACTGTGCAAGCGACTGATTAAAACCATGTCACACCGTCCCATAAAGTGGTTCTCCCAGAAAGCGTCACCAAAGAGGAAACTTGGCGAGGAACTGGAGCCATGTTAATGAAAATTCAAGAGCTCTCAGGGGGCCTACAGTATTTCAGATTGATAAACTAACATCTTGTTCAATTTATGGGTGCTCTCATTAATTTTATCTACATTTCAAACATGAAAAAATAAGGCAGTCATGCTGGCGAAATTTTGAGAAATCTGCATGAGAAAATATTTCGCTCTTATGCAAAATGGTGAATCGCACATTTTTACAATAGTATTCATACCTAAAAACATTTGCTTTTGCACAAAACTGCATGCCAATATAAGTCCAACATGATTGCCAGATCAACGCAACACAGTAATTACAAATCACACTTTTAATGGAAAAAAAAAAATAAGTACGACCAGCAGTTGGAAACTAACGAGAACTGACAGCCATTTCGATAGTATGAGGTCTAAAAAACCTGATCTGTCTAGGAGGGTGAAAAGCGCTAATTATTTGGCAATAATATGTAATGAGCATGCAGGGAGACTGACAGTTGTAAGGGAACAGCCTATAGCCTGATTTTAATGACTTATAATTGAGATGATTATGAATAATAATGAGACCAATCTTAATTTAAAATGTTCTTATCTCTCTGACCGCAATGTCTCCATAAGCGCGCTGAGGTTGAGAGAAATGCATAAATTAAGAAAAAAAAACCTATTAGCGTGTGCCGCCCTTGTTTTCTTGAATACATCACTCCAGGAGACGAGAAGGCTGAATTTACTGTGCCAGACTCATTTTCACACCATTTCTTTCTGCTGACACAGGGAACATGGGACGCTGGAAGATTTTTTTTTATAGGTCAGATGTCAACAAAGAATGATCTATAGACACCAAGACTTCCACACTGATACATTCATTATGTGATACCGCCATGCACATTTGTCTCATCACAAGTGCCTCAAAATAATCTTCTCCTTTACTAGAATATATTTTTTTCCTCCCATTTAAATATTTGGTCTTGCAAAAATGGAACAATATTATTAAATTGTATTTGTTCAAAATAAAAAGCATGGTAGACAGTGATGTTTCAGTCTATCACAAATCAAACCCATGCACTTTAAAATCCAAAAAATAAATACAAACATCAGAATTCCTTTTGTTGTTCAGGTTTGAACACTCATCTGTCTAAGCCCAAAGGCACTTGGGAAGTCTGAGAGATGTTTGGCACAACCAAAGCTACAGTAGTCGTGAGCGAGCTTCAGATCTCTGCCTCTGCATTTGGATTCCCCTTCGGTGTGTCTGATCTTTAAATAGCAGCACACAGCTGCCAGTTGTAACCCTGTGGGAGTAAAGCTGTGAGCATGACTTATCGAACCCTGGACTTGGGATTAAGAGAACATGGGCCTGACTTCAAATCTCATGAATGCATATCTGTATTGGGCAAATTATATTTTCTTTGACTGTGGGGGGAAAAAGTATATTCTCATATTATATTACACAGTCCATTACTGATTACAGATTACATGATGAAAACTGTAGTTAGTAATGCAATCTAGAATACTAATATTAGGTAACGTATTTTGACTACTTTTTAAGATTACTTTTAGATTACTTGTTATCTAACGTGGGGATCCTTTGCATGGATTAAAGAATTATGGAGAATCATTTTAATTAAGAATGATTTACTGCCATTGTGTGAATATGTAATCATGTAATCCATAAGAAAGTAACTGTATTCTGAAAATGAGCATTATAAAATGTAATATACTCTAATTAGTAGTTGATGAAATCTGATTATGTAGTCCAGATTACATGTAGTCTGTTACTACCCAGCTCTGTGTATGTATACATTTGAGGTCAAAAGTTTACACACACCTTGCAAAATCTTCAAAATGTTAATTATTTTACCAAAAAAAAGGGATCATACAAAATGCATCTTTGCACAGTAAGGCCAACTGAGGGACTCATATGCAACTATTACAGAAGGTTCAAATGCTCACTGATGCTCCAGAAGGAAACACAATGCATTAGGAGCCAGAGGGTGAATTTGAACATCAGGGTAAATTTAACTTATTTTGTCTTCTGGGAAACATGTAAGCATCTTCTGTAGCTTCTGAAGGGCAGTACTAAATGAAAAAGAAATATAATATTTAGGAAAAATAAGAAAAATGTACACATCTTCATTATGTTCAAAAGTTTACACCCCTGGCTTTTAATGCAGTACTAAATCCAAAAAATAACATGCATTTTGAATGATCCCTCTAATTTTGGTAAAATAATTACATTTTGCAGATTCTGCAAGGTGTATGTAAACGTTTGACCTCACCTGTGTATATATTTTTAACATAAAAGTAACTTAAAAAAAAAAAAAAACAATAGAAAGGAGGCACCTTTGCATCTGGGCATGGAACATAATTAAGAGCTCATGTCACATGTAATGGTGCATTTTTCAAAGAGACACAATCTCTTCTTAATGAGGGTGACAGCATGACCATTGTGTGTGACATGCCACGCCTCTACGTACAGTGCGTGAGAGATGACTTCATTACCGCCATCTAGAAAGATTTAGTCTAAGTCTGTTTTAATGAACTGATAAAGATGGCTAGCCTGTCTCACACAGTGAAATGCACACCCTTTCTTTTGTGAGTTTGTGTGTGTGCACATGTCATGTTTGACATTAACAGTGCCCCTTCATGCAGTCTGACTGCCCTAATGAGCAGTAGGGCTGCTCATCTGTTCATTAATTGGGGAAAAAAAACACACGCCATGAGAAAAAAAGAGCAACAGAGAGCTTGAAAGAGTCAGCAAAGCACAGAGTACTGCTGCTGCCTCTGCAAATACATTTCTGACACATACACACACAAAATTTACTATGGTAACCATAGTTACTAGTTATTCCTATAGTAAAACTATGGTAATGTGACATTAGCCATCACTGTAAATCAAAAAAATGACAGAAAGCAGTCCAACAGAACACAGGTGTCTTAGGATGCGTTTTACAAAGTTGAACTTGACATGCCAAGATGTCACAGATATCCCACATTTATGCTAGCAAAAGAAAACATTTTGAAAGAAACACCTTCTAAAATTGAAAAGAAACACCACTAAAGCAGTACAACAGTTATGGAATGCATGCCAAATATTCTCATTGCCTGGTCTCAGCCAGATTAGATCATAGTTCATATATTTTCTATATTATTTTTGATCCACATCTAAAATAATAAAAAAGCTATTCATCCATGTCATCTGCCTGCACATGATACATCACGATGACTGCTAGTAAAGACCTGAATTTTGGACAGAACTAGAGATATATCTCGTATGAGGCAGGCTTACATTATGCTATGATTTTTCACAGCATAATATCCTTATCGTTTGCAGAGGGCACAGAGAGGATATTAAGATATACATCACTTTCATATCTTCACCGAACCTGCATTACTATCATGTCATGTTGATGTAATGTTTGCAGAGGGCTGAATATTGAGAGAATGTTATCTTCACATTCATGAAGAGGGGCTTGCTTGATCTCACTGCGCTTCCCTGCTTACTTAATTAGACTTTCATATCAGGAAAGTCAAAAAGCTACCGAGTCGCTACAGAGTCTTTTTTTCTTTCTTTATGCTTCTTGGTTTGTGCTGAGAAGCTTGTATATGTTTTGCTAAATGATGACGTGCAATATTCCAACTCGGCAGCAGTGAGTTTTCATGCATTATTGAAAACACAACCCCATCTGAGACCAACAACTGCAATTCTTGTAAAACCATCCGAGTGATATTAGCGAAACATCCATCTCCCCCACTAAGATAGCAGGTTCATGTGCCATTTTCTCACTCCTGTCATTCCCCACTTTTTATCTTGTCAACACAGTCCCATTCAGGAATACCGCAGCCCAAGAGCGTTTAACTTCAGTCACAGAAGCACCTGAAAGATGTGTCATTCTTTTTTAGCCCTGGGACGCTTTTGAATATATGTGTGTTTGTGGGTGTTTTACTGAAACACAAGTGTCTGAATGCATCCGTCTACGAGCGTGTGCCTTTATTCATAGGTGAGTCAGCGCAATCGTGCCCATGTTCCTTCTGCCTGTGGGTGTTTGGAAGCTGCTTTATACCTAATGTAGTCTGTGAAAGACAAGATGAAACAGCGTTCACAATGCATTTCAACTTCCATAATGTACCATATTTTTAGAGGACCCAGAATATTCCGGAGCAAGCAAATGTAAGATGAGGCTCATAAAAAGTGCCCATTGTCTTTTATTGTCTTTTTATTTAATTCATAGCTATATTTAAAGCAATATACTTAAAAAGGGACATCTAATATATTGTGCATCCCCAGTTTTGATACTGTATTCTTTAGAATAACATGAATCAGAATTGTGAAGATCTGATGAATCATGTTTAAGGCCAGGAGCATTTATTAAAGTAAACAGCTGAAATGTTAATTTCATGTTGTCTTTAATGAGCCTGTGTAATCATGTGTTTGTATATTTCCGTGTTTATATTTGTGGGTGAGATCTAACAGCTCTCGGTGGAAGATAATTTAAACAGTAACAGAGCATTTATCAGTCTCAGATATAATGTGTTTGAGCTCACTTGTTTTTTTCTCTTCCCCAATCAAACACTTGCCTGGCTTTTAAATGAGGAGCTAGTAGCCATAGTTACCGGAGGAGGAGACGCAGGCCATCCATCTCTCTCTCCTCACTGTGACGCTCTCTCTTTAATTTATGCTGCAGTGGCCATACTGCAGTGCATGCAAAAATGGCACCATTCCTCAACATAACTCCCTTCCTTCCTGCCTCTCTAGCCATACACTTATCACGACAGCACTCTCTCACAATCTGCTTCCCATTTATTCTTGTGTGTGAGTGCCTGTAAGTGTGTGTGTCAGTTTCACTTCCACCTCAGTTCACACACATACACTCTCCACATCAGGAAAAACTTGGCAAAAATCGCACCCTTATTTGCTACCTCATATACCACCATTTACCTAGAGGTACAGTGGCAATATCATGGAGCAGTAATGGTAAAATCATATGACGACATATGGTATTTACAATACATGCTACTCCAAGGTACTTAAAAGGAATACTATTGCTTCATTCTATTGCAGTGGCATTTGACCTGACTCAATTCTACCAGCACTGATGTTCCTGAAAGGAGCAAGAATTCGTTGGATCTGGCGCTGAGCAGCATGTGTGGTAATAATTTGTTTATACCCGGCTGAAACTCAATGAAGTGTTATTATAATAATAGTTTGATTCTTTGAGTAAGGCAATTTCACATTTCGATAACTTGCCTGTGTTTTATCAAAAGGTCTAGAGAAACTAAAAAACTGAGTATCCTAGCCTAATGAAAAAATTTTAAACAAGTGACAAGTGATTTTAACCTTAACTGAGGAAAAAACTACTGGATCAAATGAATTATTCAACTTGGAACAGGTCACAAGTTGGTAACCAAAATATTAGCAATTTAGCTGTCACTGCTGTGAGAATTAAATCAGGACAAATAAGCTAGAAAAATGTTACCTGCATATAGTGATCAGATCTACTGCAAAATAAAACATTGTCTTTCTGTAAATGCAGACTGAAATTGGAAAGACAAATTCTCCAATTCATTTAGTCCAAACACCCACAGTTTAAAATACAAGCTTTCTGCTTTCAAAACAGTCAGCTTCCAGGGAACCATTAAAAATGTCACTTTATTTCGATACCTTGTCCTGTGTTGTCAAAAGGCTTGTTATAAGCACAGCCAGTGGTAATTGATCAAAAGTGGTATTGTATTGCTAGTGGGCACTACCTCATACATGCGCCTTTATCCAACCAAAATTAGCTCTACACTCTGGTAAAAACTTGAATGGTCTCATTTCAAAAACTTCAATTTGTATACAATTTGATGACTAGCCTTCAATGTAATAGCAGTGTTCACATCAATCACTCTGAGTCATAGAGTGTTACTATAGTAACTGTCACAAGTAGAATTGTTCCGCTAATGGCAGGTAAGCAGGGGTGTGCTGAATGTACTCACCGCGCTACTGCACGAGATGTCTTTCACTTTGAGCCAGGCGAGATCCAGGGTTCCCTCTCCTTTATAGCACGACTGCAGCCGGTCTTTAATTCTTTCGTTAATTTCTTTCAGAGTGAATACGCATAGAGCCGACTCCTGAGATGACTCCTTGGGCCTCCTTTTTTGTCCTTTGGAGAACACTGCATAAAGGATGTCATCGTCGGGTCCTATGCCCAGCGAACGTGCCAGGATGGTACCTGCCTTGGACAGGTAGGCCGCCTGCAGGAGGCGATACTCAACCCCACCCTTAACGCAACCGAGAGGAACTTCGACGTACGAGTTGAACGCGGTGTCGTCCTTGCAGAGTCGCACCAGTTTGGAAGTGTACACCTGTTCGCGCCCGGCTGAGGATGACCCTGTCGTTGGGCCTCCTCCCATTTCGGGTTGCAATGTGAGAAAATAGACAAAATTTCCACTGCTAAACCCATATATGTAATAGATGTCAAAGTCTGGCACCACCGTGAATGTATCCGACGGGATTTTAATCATGGAGGCAACAAATTCATCGTGGAAGACGTAGGCGAACATCCCATCCTCCTCAGAGTTTCGGGTGAGCTTACGACTGGATATCGTCGGGAAGTACTCCGGCCTTCCGTCGACAGCTGTGGCCACGAACAGCTTATCAGGCGAGGCGTCACCGTAAGACACAATGACCCCAAAAACGGAGCCACTCTCGTTGACGCCAGAGAGGTAGTGTTCTTTTTTATGGAAGGGCTCTCCAAGCTTAAAGAGATCATCCAGACGGAGGAGTTTGCAAATACCCTGGTACAGGCTGCCGCAGGCCAGCAGCCGGTTCTCACGGTAGTCCATGAGCAGCATCTTATTGACATTGTTGGTCAACGTAAGTGGTTCGCTACAAGGCTGCACTATACGGGGCGGGTAGCAGTTCCGGTTATCCTCATCTGGACCGGTCTGATGCGAGACCTGCACGGCCAACTCAGGTGAGAGTTTGTAGATGCGGTTCACTGCCCCAAGGTACACATTCCCATTTCTGTGATCCACCGCAAGGTGGTTAAAGGTCCATTCAGGGTCCTCCACCTGGAACGTGCTGTATTCCTCATGTACTCTGGATGCCACTGAAGGCTGTTGTGGCCTCGTAGCCACGAGGGGAACCAGCAGGACAATGATGCAGCAAGAAAAAGTGAAAAAGTTCCATCTCCTGTTGTGGGAAGCCATTGTCCTGTTGCCTTACGGGAAGAGTGTCTCTGTCCACTACTTGCTACTTGTGCTCTGTATCAGTATTCAGGCTTCTCGTGAAGTTGGGGACATTCTGTACCTGCACAGAGAGAAAGAACAGAAAGTTAGCATTAAAGATATTAGCATTAGCTTCCACAACAATGAAACTAGATACCACAATTCACTGTGATTCTCAGAGAAGGAGAGAGCAAGACAAACTATTAAAGCCACATGACAGCTTTCTAGGCATTTGAAAAGCGCATGAGTAATTAGAAAGAGAAAGAGAGGTGGAAAAGGGCACTCTGGGAGCTCGCACAGTTGGCATGAATGAATGCCATTCTCAATGGGATAATGCATTTGCCCCAGGAATTAACAGCGAGGATGGGCACAATTTCTCTGCCTGTGCCCCACCTCACAGCCGGACCTCTGGCCCTCTAATTGATTTTCCCCTCAGTATGCGATTTGCATGCTTTGCCGATTTTCTCCTATCTTTCCAGATAGCGCAGTTCACCTGCTGACACAGCTGAAGGAGCGGCAGAGCTCACAGTCATGTCTGCAATCTCTGAGTAGTGGTGGACCACAGGGCTAATTAGAAGGAAATGCTAATGGCGGAACAATAGGGACAAAAGCAACAAAGTTTGCTCTTTATACTCAAGTGATAAAGGTATGAACGTAAATGCACAACAGAGCCTTGTACATAAACACTATTTTTAGCTAGTAGTGGTACGCTAGGCTGGCACTTAACTGCTGAGGTTCACAGCAGATGTGAAAATCACTGCCTAGCCATTGTAGTGGGCATTAAGACGTTATACAGAGTGAAGGGTATGGACTCCACAGTAATGATTAGCCATTGAAACAGAAAGCAGAGACGCACTAGGGGAGGGAGCGTTAGCCCACTCAGAGGCATAGGAGAGTAATAAAGAGTTCGGCACACTTTCCATTCTGTGTGAGAACGGTCCTGCTGCAGCTGTGTTCGTGTGTATGGAAAAGAATGGTTGGAAATACAGTAGTGTGTGTAATCTGAGCAGTGGGGGATAATGTTCTCTGATAGAAAAGTCTAGCAAAGAACCACTTCAAAACACTACAGCAGGTATCATTTACTAGCGATTACATTTAAAGTGGGAGAAAACAGAGATGTGAGCCGAGGTAAAAACATGCATGAGGAAATGGTGGTCTTGTAAAGCCGAATCAAAACACAAATTATGACCCCTCAGCTCATTGGTGGGTTCAAATAGCAGTTAAGAGACGACTCAACATCCTTTCCATAAAGCAATTACATGCAGAAGCTCTGTAATTAAATACAAAGTAGAGACAAAATGGGAAGTTACATGGGGAGAAGAGGGGGAAAAATGGTATCAGGACCTGTAGCATGCTTACTAGCCATTAGGCTATGGCTCCAACAACTCTCTGAAATATTAATGTGCAGATATCAAACTATTGTAAAATAGTAAGCAGCTTGGTGTGCTAGAGGCTCTTTTGTGCATGGTTGGATGTTACGAGCAAGTACGCATGCCAAACCATGGTGGTAAAATATTTAAAAACGCATCTTGCGCTGGGCTTTAGAATCAGCTAATCTGCAAGGTCATCCAAAAACAGGGGTTTGTAAGTCTAGCATCTTCCCATAGGTTGCTTTAGGAGATTGCCAGTTGGATTGGATACAACATTCCCAGTATCTTGAACAGGAAACACGAGTTGACCTCCAGGCCGGAGATACTCCAACACCGTAGCATGTTGCCAATAGAAAACCAGCTCTTCCATTGGAAAGCTTGCTTGCAACACACACACACATATACATGGACTGGAGACCACATGCTGAGTAGCCACATCAAAGAGTGCTAATGAATTCATGTTTAATACCACACACAAGCAGCATCTCTGGGAATGTGAGGAAACGGCACATTTAGGGTTTAAGCTGTGTGTGTGTGTTCACTTGATAAATAATTGGATATTCATGCTTCTCATTTCAATTCTTTGTCTTTCTAGGATACAACTGCGACAGTTAAGTCTCACTTGATGCAGTTTCTTTTATGCTTCCAGAAAACCAGCACAAATAATCAGAGTAGCACAGCAATAACAAGAAAATGTCTAATTGTGAGTCAAAAGCGTTTTTAAAATGGACTAGAGAACTCTATGATTCTTAAGCATCATTATGAGTGCATTTGTATTTATATGCTGCCTTATGACATCTCAGACTGAATTTGCTGCAACAAGCCTATGTTTCTCCATCCAGGCTGTCTCATTCATGGCCTTCTGGCTAAAATGTGCACCAATTGCCAAACACCATACGCTCCACACTGGGCATCAGTATGGCAAACTGAGTTGACACCAGGCTGCTTAAATCCTGGCTTCAAGTTGGGTGGGCTGGTGCTGGCAGTGGTAGCCTCTATTTTCATGCTACTTTTTGCATTTCGAACTAAACCCCAGGCCAAATAAGGTCAAGTGAAGGTCTCAGAGACCAGTTGGCGGCATTAATTGACAACGGTCCAAAAAAACCAATGGGAAAAAAATAAGCAACTAAAATCACCTAAGACCAGAGTGTTTGACTGGAGCCTTTCCAGGCTTTGCAAACACTCGACCTTGAATTTCATCAGATGTGTGTGGGAGGGGGTAGGGGGCCAAGGGCATCTGAACAATCCCGAATTTATCCTCCCTGATCTAAGAGCATTATCTCAGAACAGTGCAATTCAACTTTGATTACGGCATGTCACAAAATCTCATACTCTTTGACACCCGCACAGGCAAAATCGCGCATACGCACAGACGCTTACGCACACATCCTCCTGTTCGACTTTCATTAGCACAGCCTGCGCTCCTCATCCCTCTATGGACAGATGGAGGATTCATCCCTGATGTGGGTCTGAAGGAAAGGGCGACAGAAGGATGCTAGGAAGAAAAGGAGTTAGGTTTACACACCGAGCACATACAGATAAGGGTTTTTAATTATCTACAGCCCTCCCAGAGGGCAAAGGGGCTCCGCCCATTAAAATCTGATGGGACTTCAGGACGCTCAAAAGAGAGAAAGCAACAAAAAGGTCACACTCAACACAAATAATGCGTAATTCACTTACTCTTCAGTGTCTACTAAAAATAATAATGAATTTAATGGCCAGTGCAGCTATAATTTCAAATTTTCAATACGTTTATCAAGGCCAAACATAATTCACAATAACAATATTATATACAGTTGAAGTCAAAAGTTTACATACTGCACACTGTGCAGAATCTGCAAAATGTTAATTATTTTACCAAAGTAAGAGGGATCATACAAAATGTATGTTATTTTATTTTAGTACTGACCTGAATAAGATAATTCACATAAAAGATGTTTACATATAGTCTATAAGAGAAAATACTAGTTGGATTTTAAAAAATGACCTCGTTCAAAAGTTTACACATACTTGATTCTTAATACTGTTTTTTTTTTCCTTTTTGGTTTAGTGATATTTCATGAGTCCCTTGTTTGTCCTGAACAGTTAAAAACAGTTAAAAAAAAGATTTTATGCGATTTTTCTGAAGAACAGCAGACAGTTTAACTGTTTAGGACAAACAAGGGACAAAAAAACACAGTTGTGGATCATTCAGGTAACAACACAGTATTAAGAATCAAGTGTACTGTAAGTAAACTTTTGAACGGGGTCAATTTTTTTTCAAATTCAGCTGTTATTTTCTCTTGTGGACTATACGTAAACGTCTTTTTTTTGTCAAATATGTTATTCAGGTCAGTACTAAATAAAAAAATAACATGCATTTTGTATGATCCCTCTTATTTTGGTCAAACAATTAACATTTCGAAGATTCTGCAAGGCGAATGTAAACTTTTGACCTCAACTGTAGATATTATATAGATACATATCTTTAACTTATTTTGTTTATTAACAATATATAATGGCAAAATAGTAATGTCTCCTTTCTGTGACACTACTGGCAACTTTTCATATGAAGGTCAAAGTGACGTTAGCGCTAGTGCACTGAATTGTCATTTGAATTATTGTATTATTGTACTTTTCATGAACTGATGCGCTGTTTGATGTCTGCATGTATCAAACCTCCTAAGCTATTTACAGAATTCAACAAAACTACAGCTCTCCATGAATTGTGGCATTTCAAAGCAATGGATTGAGACCAAACGCTGGTCAGACAAATCCAGTGGATCTGAGAGACATGTTGACATCTGCCTGTCCTCGCTCTCTCTCTCCCATTTCCTTCTTTCTATTTCCTCCCTTACTCTGATCAGAGGGACCGTAATCCTCCACAGCAGCTCTCGGTTCAAACAGACTCTGTCAAACGCTTTCCATCCATCTTCCTCTCCCTTGCTCACACACATACACAAATCACTTCCCTTCTCTTTTGCACACAAATGCACTTTTTCCCCTCTCACACCTTTATCAAACGAGTCAGGGTCTTACTCCAAGATGAAAACGTGTTTGTCAGGGGTGCTTTCTGCCTTGAGCGGGCACATGTTTCCTGCAGACCATAAAAAGATACTGGCTAACGCACAAACTTCACATGGAAATGATGAACAATCAGATAAAGATACAAGCTCATTCATGCATAGAAGCACATCAACATACTGTTCCTTTCCCACTTAGTCCACCTGCACTCTATGTGTGCTGATGCCCAGTCATGGGCGTTGACAGCACTGAATGTTATCTTTTCAGATAAAGATTTTTCGATACTGTTAAGAGGCCTATTGTAGAATTACCGATCCTCATTATCAGTATCCCGTTATTAGGTTAGACTCCGAGCCGCTTCCTGTTACTGTCTGCCATGCCCAGCTTACCATATAAACAAATGTCTTATTTGTCACTCATTACTATGACTAGATGAGGTCTTGTATTCAATGTCTCAGGAAGACCACAAAGAAGTGTGCAATTTTAATGACCTGGTCGTGATTGGATGGTGAAATACGTACTTTAAAAGGACAGTTCTGTCATCATTCACCAACCCTCATGCTGTTTCAAACCTGTAAGGCCTTCTTTTGCAGAACACAAAACAATATGTTTCAAAATATTGTTTATGTACCACAGAAAAGAGTGAATAAACAGGACAGATTTTTCATTTTTGGAAGAATTATCCTATTTAACAAGGACTGAAACCACTATGTGTCATTTCAGAGGCTTTAAATCCTCCTTTTCTTCATTAGACATTCATCCAGATTACAAAAGACGAGCAAGCAGAAGACACAGATTATCAAGTACACACAACTGTGTTAAAATACACTGATGTGAGGACAAAGCAACCCTGTCTGACATCCAAATAAAACACGTAATTCCTTAAAGCGACTATGCATTATCAAAGCTGGACCAAACATCCACACCAACAGCGACATTAAACGAAACACAAAAAAGGGATGTTAAATGAACACTTAAACAATCTTGAATTAAAATAAACAAGTCAGTAGTCAAACACTGGCAAATAATTAGCCTCACTGATACAAGGGGTTTCCAGTTTCTCAACCAACCTCCAAATGTTCCTAAAACACTTTTAGATGACAGAAGCAGAGCTTGAGCTAGACAAATCAGGTCTTTCCTCTTTCACCTGAAGCTCTTCTATTCATAAGTCTCAACACGTTCCACACATTCTCTCTTCACCTCCACATATAAGATGGGGGCAGCTAAAACATATCCTTGGTCAGTCACACCACGTTGGACCTGCATACTGAAACTTTTATGTGCTCTCCACCGGCTTTTCTATCTTCTTTCCCTCTGCTCACTCTGTGAACTTTTTTTTTTCTTCACACTACTTGATTAGTTTTCAATGACATTCATGAGAGGTCACCTCTCAGTGTTTAAGAGGATGTCTTATTTATGATCCCAACACTTGCTGCGAGACAAATGCACAGTTCAGCACCTTAAATCAAGACGTTCGCTACTTCCAGAGCAAATATATTCAGCACACTAGAGTTGCGGTGCAGTGCTGCTGAATCTGCAGCGTTACAGCAAAAATATGTATTTTAGCTGAGCTGTAAGCTTATAAATCGCATGTGATGAGAGAAAGAGTGGCCAATGTGAAATATTCTGAGTACAAAAAAATATATATAACATAATTACATATGTTATACAGAAAAACATATTCAATTCAAATTAGTTTAAAAGTAAAATATAAAATTAAATATATTCCCTAAACTAATGCACAACATATGCCTACACACACACACAGAAACACAAATTCATAGCGCACACACAAGCAGCAGCAATGCGGGACAGCAGTGATGTGTATGGTGGGGGTCGATGGAGGGTGTGGATTTGATTTCTCACCCAGACTGAAGGCTTTTCCCTTCAGCTTTCCTCAAAGCAATCCTAGGGCGTTTCAGAGCCACTGATGCAGGTAATAAATCAGAGATCATAAAAGTTCATTTCCCACACAGCATAGTCTCTAATACAGTGCTGATGTGTGCTGGGCCAGCCGGAGGTGGGGTCTGACTGTCATCACTGCACGCCACATATCATCAACTAAAAGGAAATATAGCTAGAGGTTTCAGCTGACTTGAGCTTAGTTTTGTCTTCAATAATGAATGTGACTAGATGGCAACAGCTGGCCCTAGATCAGTAACTGAACAGCTTCCTAGCTTTCCCTTTATATGAAACCAACAGTTTTAGCCCGAAGGCAAACTGCATAGTCAAAGTGAGTTGAATAATGATGTATTAGAGACATGCATGTAAAAAAGTCAGATATGATCTCTGAAACCAACAGCCAACGCAGTCCACATTAAGAAAGATAAAAGCAGGGTATGTATGACCTTGGCGTTGTTAGTGCCATGCTCTACAAGCTGAACTACAGAGACCCATCTAGCACTGGTTTACATACAGTATTAATACTCAATCTCATCCAATACAAACTGCGTTGGATGAACTGGACCTGCAAGATTAACTTCTTAGACATGAATGCCTGATAATCACAAGCTTAGAACTGATTATTATAAACCGTTAAACTGCGTTTTTAATTTGTGTGTGTGTGAGGGGGATGGAATAATCTTAGGATCGGGGCCCTGATACACACGACTGGATTCAGCACTGGTAATCCAACTTATACCCTCCCATTCTCCACACACACACACGAATGCACATTCATCTCATTGTTCCTTAAAGGTCCACTGAAGTGCTTTGAAACACGTAGCATTATTCCGTGTTAACTTAATTGAAAATGCCCCGCCCCCTTTTTAAAATAGTCAATAGTGTTTCGTTTATGAATCACAGCTTGGGCTAGAGCCGTTGAACTTGGTAAAGCCACATTTGACAACGTATGACAGCCACAATCTCATTCATATTGCTATAAAATATACCAAATGTGTCCGATACATTTTGGTCTGTGAGGACTCTGTGGCGGTTTACGTGGCATAGCGTGAAACCAGACTTCTTTCGTCTGAACTGAATGCATATTTACACTGTCTGAAACGTTCCCTATCCCCTATATTGTGCACTACGTGCCATTCACCATACAGAACATTAATTCAGTGAACAAGATTTCAGCCACAGCTTCGGCGTCTATCTACAGTGTAGGGGGCGGGACACTTCGGATTCTAGAGAGCATTTGATTGGACAGAAAGTTTAATGAGCTGAAGTGCAGGGTGATGTCATCAAAATCATTAATCCATATTGGGAGAAGTTAGAGACTGTAAGTTTTGAATGCTAACATATTCATACAAATAGTTCAAAACTTCAATTTTGATCTTGAAGGCTTTCCTCCAGTTACTCTCCATTCAAAAGAGTAAAACGAGTCTCTCAATAAAAAAAATAAAAAAAAAATTAAACATCCATTTGAGACATGTAAAGCTTGTCATTCGCCACATTTATTTTGCGTGTGTGTCCAGGTCCACTTTGCAGATCTTCCCTCAAAATTAGTACATGAAGTGTAGGAAAGACTCCATCTGGAGAACATTCACACCAACAGACAATGTTCTGTTTATTAACATGTGCTGCAGATTTGTCATCTGCCACTTTAAATGTTTGAGCTCTGAGTCAGGTGCGTTCTGATTGGCTGTCAATGTTTCTATCATTCGTCATTCTGAAAGTAATTCCAGAGATATTGTTCCTTTGTGCCATTATCATTACAGCTGTGGTGGGGACTTCCCTGCTCTAATAGTATTAGAATGATTATTAAAACTTTACATCGTTAAAGCTATCGTCCTCACTGTGAATGGCCATTAAGACTGGACATAAGCCCTGGCCATAAACCACATAACACGACCGCTGAATTCTAACACACTCAAACTGCAATAAGACCCTGTCAGTAGCTTTCCCTTTAAATCTGGCATTCTGAAGGCAGATGTGTGCAGATTCAAAGCAAAGCCTAAAATAAATCACTGCCCCATTGAAGTCAATTGAACACACTGGAACAGCTTGGAAACACATTGTAATAGCCAGCAAGGCTGCAAAGCACAGTTTTAAAGAATCTGTCAGCTCCGCCTCTGTTCTAGGAGAAAACCCATTTTCGTACAGACTCACACAAGTGATAAATCACCGCCTCAACATTAACTGTGAGACCAAAGGGAAGAATGGACATAGGGAGAGAGAATAGAGATGGAAACAGTTTTCCAAAAGGTCACAAGAAAAGCAAGTAAAATTGTGTCTCCAGCAAAGCAGAAAAAAACATTGCGTCTGTGTATATTACTGCTTTAGACGAATCAAATAAAATTAGCAACACAAGAGTCTACAAAGTCAGCCGGGATAATCATAAGGCAGCAAGTGGACAATTTTTGCATGCATGGAACTTTATTGGATTTCTCCTCCCCATGCAAAACAAATCGATTTACCTTGCATTTCACGACTGTTTATATTAGCGCTATTGTGATAATTACAGCTGTTTTTTAAGAAATCATGCTGGGAGACAAGTCAATATCTGCTTATGTCAAGTCTTATGAAGTTATTCTAATAACACATTATTCAGACAACCATAGCTGTTAAATTACTGATAAGAACGAGTTTAAAAATGACTCACGCATTTAGAGCCATTTTGGAGGAATTACATCTAAAGCGTGTGAGTCATCAATAAACACAGTGTTTGCGCACTCTCGCTCTAACACACACTCAAAAATGAATTATTCCTTTATTTCCCACTCCCAGGCTCTACGGTCCAGACGCGTCCATAATGCCACAAAACCATCACTGTGTCTCCTCTACGGTTTCTTGGTCACACTGACCTTCAATACCACCATTCAGATGCCGACAAAGACGTCTGCATGAGCACGCAGACCCACAAGCATATAGCATGAGTGAAGATGTCACACCAGTAATGGCCCGGAGGCAAACCGTCATGGGTGTCGCATGTAGAGATAATGAAGAACCAGAGGCACACAGAAGCTTCTTTGATGAGGGCTAACCGTGATGTGCTCACTTCCATATATGCGTGTGGGTAGACAGATGAGCTATTGTCCAGCGCTGGTAGATTACACACCACTCGAACGTCGCAAGTGGCTACAAAAACAAATGCAGATGAGCCTCATCAATATGCATTTTATACAAATCAAAATGTAAATGCGGTCCGTGGTCGCCTGCGGAATCGCTGCCTGAACTTTCCGCCACAACTTTCTCACTGAACGAGCGGCGAGTGCCGCTGCGCCTGGCCTGGCGCCAGCGCTCTTCTCCTCCTCATCTGCGTGCAGGAGTCGGGACATGAAGATAGCTCTCCATTCTGTTTTCTATTTACCTTCCTCCCTCTCTCTGTTTGTCAGAGCCCTTGGCGTAAACACGGAAGTCTGCTTTCGAGTCCTTTCAGCAGGGGCTCCTGTGGTTTGGGATGAAGAAAACATAATCCATTCCTCTTTTCTTTCCCTCTCCGCAGTTGGTCAGGCTCTTTAGTTTGATTTTCTACATGCTTAACCGCGTCACATTTCTTGTGCGAGTGAATCCGAAGGGTCTCGGTGAGCATGCATGACCGCTCCCCAAAAACTAAATCACAGTGACACTGGAAAAGTAGAAATAACCTGTGTGTTTACCACATTTACCTTCCTTTTTTTACTCTAAGAGGATGTTCCATCCCGTAGCACTGCGGTGACATGAATCGCTCTGACAAGATTCTCATATCACCTTCAT
Organism: Labeo calbasu; assembly: GCA_019740295.1. Classification (NCBI taxonomy): domain Eukaryota; kingdom Metazoa; phylum Chordata; class Actinopteri; order Cypriniformes; family Cyprinidae; genus Labeo; species Labeo calbasu. The sequence goes on along the minus strand of JAHKKF010536502.1, from coordinate 6,027 downwards.
TCATGTTAGCCGCGCCAAATAAGACGACTTGTGAAGCGCGTCCAATAAGGGCTTGAAAACGCTTATCTTGAAGGCGCTGGAAGAATGTGGGATGGCAAGGGCACAAAACCCTGGTGGGGAGGATCATGCGACAATTTCTTGAAATGTTTGGAAATACAACACTATTCATAATCCTGAAAAACATGTGAACTCCTACAAAGGAGGAATAAGGCTTAATACTCAACTCAGCATTCAGCATCCAATTCCATTATTCAATGGGTGACAAATGGACTGTGCTAATTTATGAGACAAGTTTAAATTTTATCAATGCTCATGATGACAGACTCACTGGCGCCCTCTAGCCCACACTGCAGTTGTATTTGTATGTGTACGTCTGTGTGTGGGGAGGTACATTAAGAGGGATAATGGAGCTAAAAAGTCATGTTTCCATGGGAACACTTATAGATGTGTGAGTGGGTGGCAGAGGGACTGAAGCTCACTGATACAACGGAGATGCTTAATGCACAGAACACAGAAAAAGAAACCCACATACACACTGACAGATTGAATACACGAATGCAACTGTAGACATACACACTGCTAAGCTTCAATGCATCTGTTATATAGCATAGACATTCACAACATGGTTGCAGTTTGCTGAATGGATGCACCTGTGCCTGCGGAAATCAAGACAGTAAAAACATGTTAGTTTGTCTAGTCCGATGCTTACCGTCAAGGTGAATTAGAGCCAACCTTGGTAACCCAGAATGTTTAGACGTCAAAAGCAAATACACTCTATCTAAACAGACAGAAACCAAAGTCAACAGAAGGTTGACTCACCTCAAAACATGAGTACATTTCCTTGAAATGAAAAATTCACTGTCCTAACAACAAGTGCATCATTAGAGAATCCTAAAGTTTTCACAAGTAGAATCATTATGTGACCATCTTGCTTCATCTTTTCTCTCTCTTTGCATGAACAAGAAATCTTGCTTTAAACTCACACCACTTTAAAGTCCCCATGAAATCAAAATTAGTCTTAAAGGAGCTAGTGTGCTCCAAAACAATGACAAAATTTGCATTTGCAAGACATAAGCATTCAAAACTTACAGTCAATATGGATCAACGATTTTGATGACATCACCCTGCACTTCAGCTTCTCATCAAATTTTCTGTCCAATCAAATGCTCTCTAGAATCCGAAGCATCCCGCCCCCTACACTAGAAATAGACGCTGAAGCTGAAATCGGTCACTTTTTTTTTTTTTACAGAATTTGTATTTTCTGTACTGTTAATGGTACGTAGTGCATTATATAGGGGATAGAGAACGATTCAGACAATGTAAATATGCATTCTGTTCGTGCGAATGAAGTCTGGTTTCGCTTTTTCAGTGCGCACACACAGTCTGCTCCGGTCCAGAGACACAATGACACGGAGCGGATCATAGATGCAAGTCGGCACAGACCACAAAACGTATCGGACACATTTGAATTCTACACAGAATGCTATTTTATAGATAATGCGATATGGATGAGATTCTCAAATGCTTCTTTACCCAGCTCAATGGCTCTAGCCCCAGCTGAGATATAAACAAAACACTACTAGCTATTTAAAAAAGGGGGCGGGACTGCTGGATATGTCCTACCCTGTCTTCCTGTTTTGGTTGAAATTGCATCAACACAAACAATAACTCCTTCAGTGGACCTTTAAATCTGAGACTTACTGTGGACGATTCAAACAGCGAGATTACCTACAAAAAAAACAAGGTACGTATGCCTGTATGCAGGTTTCAAATCATTTCATTCATCTGAAACAAAACTAATTTATTACTTGTCACGCATGGCTTAGCTGAGGCAAATCTAAAAGCCGGCATAGAGGGATGTTTTCAATATAATCCTCCTGACCTAACCCATGGGAAGATCTGCACTAGAAATACTCTGTTCTGCTCCCTTTCCTCAGGTAAATTACCGAAGCTACGTCTAGAAAAGGTCACATTACCAAGTTCATCGTAACAGCGTTCCAAATTTGGAACAACCTAAATCCCCGTTCACAATGACACTGGACTGCATAACAGGCTATAGCTTTTGAAAATCTGATTATAAATTAGATAAAATCACCATTATGACAAGGAATCAATATTTTAGTAAAAGAATTGCAGAAGAAAACACTTATATATGTGACCCTGGACCACAAAACCAGTCATAAGAAGCTCAGATATATTTGTAACAATAACCAACAATACATTGTATGGGTCAAAATGATCGATTTTTCTATTTCTGCCAAAAATTATCAGTGCGTAATCTGTAAATTTCCTATTGTAAATACATCAAAACGTGATTTTCTCACTATTTTGATTTTTTTGCACCCTCAGATTCCAGATTTTCAAATAACTGCATTTCGGCCAAATATTGTCCCAACCTAACAATGTGTTTCCATTAATGGAAAGCTTGTTTATTCAGCTTTCAGATGGTGTATAAATCTCAGTTGTAAAAAACTGACGCATATGACTGGTATTGTGGTCCAGGGTCACATACATAGCAAATTAAAGCAGCACATAATGTACGATCACAAACAATTCATAAATGCAGACAACATCTGACATGGTTTTCAAACAACTCTCATTGAAAACCAATGACTTTAAGTTGCTTTTCTGCCCCCAAAATTCTGTCAGTGTAAACAGGGCTTAAAGTTGGTGTTATTTCAAGGATTTGAACATATAACCGTTGGGTCACTAACCCAGATGTTTAATCACTAAGCTAAGATCACAAAGCATGTGTGTTTAAAGTCTAACATTGAACTTTAAACACTTTTAGCAATAACAACACCACATAAACGTCAAATTCAAAGCCTTCTCTTATTACATTTCCACAGCTGGATGATCGACATCACACAAATGAGGTGCAAGTGAAATTTACACACGCAACCAACATAAACATACTGTAGACACAAGGCTTAAGTTGTTTAAAAAACAGCCATTCGGAAAAAAAGGAGAAAAAGTAGATATACGCAAAGACGAACAGCCTGTGGTTTCATAATGGGACTCACGTGTGCAATGGTGATAACAGGAAGAGCAGCTTCTCACTGGTGGAAATCACTCTCTCCTCATTATCCACACAGGCACACGCGCTCACGTACACGCCAGCACGCACACGCGGTGGGACATGGGGGACGCGCAGCAGGAGTCTATTCTGAAGATGTCACAACCAGACAGAACTGTCACTCGCAATTCACACATTTACCTACAGACAATCCCATCCAGTCGCACACAGAACCTCACATGACATGAGCATATGTGCATATGCACGGACAGATTTGCAATAAGAAACAGTCTCTCTATGTTCCTAACAGAAATATTTACTGTGCAAATAAACTCTGTGTTCTGCCAAAGCACATAACATTTTCCAGGTACAAGGTTAATTTACCTCCCAAAGAAATGCTGCATGTTAAATACACAGGACTAAAATCAAGGATGTGTGTTTGTTGTTAAGCTAACATAAATAGTGGAACGATAAGTCATAGAAACTGTTGTAGTAACCTAGTCATAACAAAATGGTTCATTTGTTCCACCGCACACACGCAAACATGTTTTCAACAGGCCGGTAGAGGGAAACAGTCAAGCAGAGTCTCATTAAGCACAACAAGATTACAAAAATTGATTTTTCTTCCTCTTAGATTCCTGTTGGCTATTGTGTCTCACCGAGCCGTTCGAATAGCACACATCTTTAGTCAAAGCTCATGCAGTTCAAGATCATTTTCCTAAAGTCAGCTCATCAGCTGCTAATTAATTAGGTTATAGGTAAAGATAAGCATGCTCTCACGATACACAGAAAAGCACATGGATAAACTCCACTGAAGAGCCAACCAAATATGTCACTTTGCACAATTCACATTGTTCCAGAGCAGCTTCACAGAAAGTCATGATGATGATTATGTTTATAATATCTTAATTTATGCTGTCAAATCGATTAATCGCAATTAATTGCATCCTAAATAAAAGCTTGTGTTTACATAATATATGTGTACTGTGTATATTCATGTTTATATAAACACACATATACATGTATATATTTAAGAAGTATTCAAATGTATACATAATCATATTTATATATAATCTATATTATACATAAATATAAATATATACATGTATGTGTGTGTATTTTTATATACATATAAATATACAGATACACACATATATTGCGAAAACAGACTTATTTTGGATGCGATTAATCGCGATGCTAATCTTAATGCCTTTTAGGTATTTAGGTCATTATAGCTGGGCGATAATACACTTTACATTTTGTGACGATACAAGTAATCAAACCATTAAGAAATGCCATACAGTATTTATCACCAGTATGTATGCAGATAAAGTTAGACATGCTTGTATATCAAACTTTATATAATGAGCTTGACAATAATAGTTACATTTTGCGATGAAATTGATAAAGTCGGATGCAATACATATTCAACTTTATATAGAGAGCTGTGCAATAATGCAGTTTACATGGCTTTATTAATTAAAAGATGCCATTTTATTGCCTGCATCAATTGCTGATCAAAACAGAGCAATGGTCACACTACAACACAGATGCTGTTGTCTTGGAGAGCAAAAGCCAAACTAATACCTGATTGGCTGGTACAGCCAATCAGCAACCTATAAGCACAGAGGGGGCGGTTCTTCTTTGGAAGTGCGGACAGAGAGTGTCATTCACCAGTTCCCAAACCAGTCATTCAGCCTCATGTCAACTGCTCTGAGTTCATACTGAAATGTGAACACACTCTTACATGTTACATATCAGCCCAGTCCAGTGGACTCCCATCCTAACAGCTATATTTCTAATATTCTATTAAGGCTCACTTTCATATCATTAATAATGCTATGTTCACATTCAAGGCATTCTGTATTCTATCTCTAACTATGGCCAAGAAGACAAAGATTTTGAAAAATGTCAGCATTATATTCATCCTTGCTGATAGCACTGTGTTTAAGGTCTCTGAGAGCTCTCCGGGGGCAGAGAGACAAGCAGACTGTCACGCATTCAAGGCTGAGACGCCACTGGAACGCACTGAAATGATTAAGTTTCGTGTTTTATCACAGTCTGATGGTACTTGCAGTTTCTCCTTGAAACTCAGGAGCACTTTGACTGCAAAAGCACGTACTGAGTGCTTAACACATTCATCCACACCTACACTTTTAACAAACCGATGTAAAAAAAAAAAGAAAGGAAAATGAAAACAGCTATACTGTTGCCTTGCAGGTGCATGCAAACGCACACACACATTGGCATTCACCTATAGCTTTACTCTATTAAAAAGCAAGCATAATTGCCTACATGCAGACAAAGTGTACACTCACTGTACAAAAGCCTTGCTTCTTATCAGCCATTCCACTCAGTTCACAAAAGCTTAAATACTTAATTAACACAATCTTCTTGAATTCATAATTCACACACAGAAACCTCCAGATACAGTCAGCAGCTATGAAGTCTCACTATGAATAGAATCTGAATCTTTACTGAAATTCCACTCACCATAAACGTGTGAACTCCTCTGATTACTTCAGATTCCAGTACAAACCCCACAGACTCACACTCTCAACCGACAAATGATGAGTACAACAAAAGAGTTCATGTTTAAGTCAACGAGAATCTGCCAATTACAGGGTTTGCAAACAGCAGTGATGCATTACTGGAGATGATGCTCATTTCCACAGCTGTGAGAGGGCAAAGGACTGGTGACGTGTCCACCGGACAAACTGAACATCAGAAACATGCGTTAGATGTGTCCTCAGCTGATCTATGCTGCACTGAGGCAGCCATAAGGGTTTGCAGATGCGTTGCTTTGAGACACAAGACAATGGCTCAAATGGAAACGGTCAGCAGCTCAGGAGAACAAGAGTCATGACATTAATGCAGCTGCCCCTGATTTCACACGTAAATGAGAGAAAACTCCTGATGCACCCATAATTGCAAATGTAAATAGACCAGCATAAACAATGCAGATTGTTAGATAAGATAGAGAGAGAGAGAGAGAGAGAGAGAGAGAGAGA
>JAHKKF010536501.1:24197-46121 GCA_019740295.1 Labeo calbasu | reverse complement strand
TCAGAGGCGATTGGTCACTCAGGCGAGTTCCCATATGTAACGTCTCCGTTCCCTCCTTCAGGGAACGAGGGTTACGTACGTAACCTAGACGTTTGTCACAGCTACATAACAGCTTCATGGAAAAAACAAAACAAACTAAAAATCAAAACAAAACAAAAAACAAAACATCTTTAAAAACTTGCAACTGAAAAGTAAATACTGAACGTTTAACATTCAATAGTCAAAATAATTTAATTGCAATAGCTCACACCTAAATTGAACTCAGAACAAAGGAAAAAAGAAAAGTTCTCTTTTGAATCTTCATGTAAAGAATGTGAATATGCACATAAATGCAGAATGTAAAATTGGCCATTTTCTGCATTTAAATGTGATCCATCAAACACAAACTTGGCACCTATTTTCTAGTATGCACCACGTTCACATTTATTTGTGCATTACAGATAAAAATGACATATCAATTTGTGACTTACTGTATATTGTGGTCTCACATAGCAGTATATATTATTGCACACATTTGAGAGTCATGTTTTTAAATGTGACACATACACCAAAAATATGCATGCAAAGTTTTGATTCAGTCTTGTATATCTACTGTTCACTGTTCAGCTGGAATCTGTGACTGAAACATCTCTGTGTGTTATGGTCGATGGTTTTAAATAAACACAATTCTTGTAAAGAAAATAAGAAACAGAAACAGTGATTGTAAGCGGGTTGGCCAAGTTTAGGTCAAAAGTGGCTACGGCCATCCTCTAGCATTGCCCCTGCCTGTAGCTAGCTACAAATGCTGTAAAGTTCAGCAAGCTCAGATGATGGACAGATAGCTTTGAGTTGCCATGGTAACAGATGGTAGCTCTCTAAGTTTTGTATTCTCTTCTGGCAGAAAGCATAAACAGACATACCATCATCTGTTCCTGAAACTTAAATGAGCAATATCACAGAAGTATTAGAGTAAATCTGGAGTGATTCTAGACCTCAGCAACAACCTGCTACTGTTGGGTAATACAGAAAAGTGGTGGTATGTACAGGCAGTAACAGAAAGAACTGAAAGATACTGTAGATGAAGTCTGGACTTCAAGAAATTCCTTCATTTCATGCAATGACTCGAGAACACTAGTGTGTGTGTGAGTGTGTTTAATTTTTACCACAAATTTCCTAGAGATAAGTAAAACTTTAAAAAGTAAACTGAATTAGATCAAACAATGAATTAGATTGTGGTACACTGTCTTTTCTCACCATTTCTAAGATTCTTACTCAAAGTTACTGTGTTATTTGTTTCCAATTTGTTTCCACTTTAACTAATGACCTCTAATTTAGATTAAAGATCCAATTAATTTATGATCATCATTTAAATATTATTCTAGGATAATGATCATTCTGGTAATTGAACTTTTTCCTTATTCGTTCTCTGGGGACAGGATGTCACCTAGAGCAGTGGTTCTCAAACTTTTTCAGCAGAAGGCCCCCCTGTGTAGGATGAAACTCTTTGTGGCCCCCCAAAAGAAAGGTCATGATGCAAAATATCCTTAAACTTACAATTTTACTTAAATTTTAGATAAAAATTTTTAGATACATTTGTAAAATGGCGGAACATCAGTTTGTAGTCTTGTAGTTTGTAGTTGTTTGTAGTCTTATTTCTCTAATGTTGAATATACAAAATTTGTCAAATTCTACATTTCATAAAATTTAACAAATTGTATTAAAACAGTTTTGACAGTTAAAAATAACACTGTCTGAAAAGTGCAACAAAAGTATGGAATACTGAACAGTAATTTATGATGCTCATAGCAGAAGATGAATACTGAAAAAGTGCATTAAACTTTCTACATTTTGATGTACTAAAATGACAGTGGTTCAACAGTTTGATTTGCAATTTTTTCAGCAATCTGATTTTTTAAGCATTTTTTTTTCCTTCAAAAAAATATTTTATGCCATATTTTATGTACGTTTTGTTTTTTTTTCAAGCTAGCCACTTCTGTATTAACCTTCTCAGCTGAGACACTGCATCCTCTATCTAAAAACTTATCCATTTTAAAGAGTCTTTATCAGCATGTTCATGGCAAACCGTTCTGTGCATTAGTACATCAGCGGAAGTTTTGGTGACATTTCAGCGTAGTGTGCTGCGTATTTTTTTAATATTACTGTTACAGTCCTGCACGGGCCTAAAATATAGGCCGTAGCCCGACTCTGGCCCGAGATGCTCAGGCCCTAGCCCGGCCCTTGTCCAACAGCTTATCAGAATTCTCGGCCCGAGTCCGACCAGAGCCCATCTTTTTCTCCTCGTCTTGCAAAATAGCTTATACTACTGTTCCAGCTATTAAAATGGTTCAGTTTTGTATGTGTTTTGTATGGCAACGTGATTATATTTCATTTAGTTTTTTTATTAAGTTAATTTAGAAAAAACGTTTGAAGCATTTTTTTGTTTGTTAAATATAAATTTTAGTTTTTTAAAGTAACGACCAAGCGGCCAGCGGAAGACTGATCTTAGTCTGTTTGATCAATTTTGCCTTCTCAAATCATCATGACTTGCCTAAAATAAAATAAATAGAGATAAAACAGTTTAAGTGTAAAACAATGTTATAAATGTTAAACCTAGATAAATGTGTGCTATTAGGCACATATCCAATCATTTGTGCGGAGAGTGGAAGCTGAAGCGCGCTTTGCAGGACATTGAGGCGGCAGCGTGATCACTTGTATTTTTTCAGTGAAAACAGTTTAAAATATTCTGTCATTTTTGCTTATAAAAGTAAGAGTAATACAACATTACAAACTATAAAGGGTCTACTTTTATTTGTGCAACTCACAACATCAACAAAATGTTAACGGTGCTTTATAAAATAAAGAAAACAAACATGATGCACTTTCTGTCGTCTCAACAGGAGCGCTTCACAAAAATGAATCGAAACTCAGCGAATAGGCTACGTGCATCACAGACATGATAAATATATCTATAGAAAACTTTAAATCATTACTTAACGAAATTAAACAAATCGAAAACAAAAACTCTTTCATTACGTAATCTGCAAAGATGCGTTTCTCTAAAGGCGCGTCCAAAGAGGAGATGACAAGTCAGGATCGGCAAATCATCCTTGCTACACTGACTCAGAAAACACTAGTTTATTAATAAATAATTTAAAAAAATCTCCTTACTATTTCCCCCTACACAGTCATGGTAATAACTTTTACCAGTGCTTTTTGGCAAACTTTAGCCTATTGCATGCACTTGAATGCGGAACTGTTCCAGCTACACTGAAGGCGCATTTGCTGCTGCTGCTGACGGAGACACTAAACGCCTTCCAAGCTGGTCTCGAAAGTTAAAGCGGAAGTGAAGTCTCGTGTTGTTTCCACCAGCGCTGATTTTTTTTTCATCACCATAATTGGTGGATGTCTAAAATATAAAAACAAGGAGAAGCCTAAAACAGGCCTGAAGCCCGGCCCACGTCTGAACTATGACGTGAAAATTGCCCTAGGGGCGTAAAAAAAGTCAGGGCCTGTCGGGCTCAGGCTTAAATGCAGGGCTTTTTTTTTTTTTTTTTTTTAAATACGTCATAGTTTACATAGGTTGACAATCCTGACGTACACACAGGTAAAATAATTAAAAAAATAATTTCCTAATCTAGATTCTAGAATTTCTATGTGGCCCACTGACCTAGAGTCATACACCAGGTGGTATTAACCTTCTGGCATCTGGGGAATTTTTCAGCACTGCTGATGTTTTTGCATGATCACAAATCAAGGACACAATGTAGGAAACCCATTCATTGTCACCAGCTGCAAGGTTTACTAATGTCATTTGGTTTAGCTGCCTAAATCAGAGAGGAGATCAGAGTATCTAAGGCTCTTTCAGCCTTACAGTATAGAGCAACATATGCTAGTTTGTGTGGGTTTGGTACTGGTCTTGCAGACAACTATTAAGACCAGCATCAAAGGATCTTGACCCAGAATGGAAATTCATGCTGGTCTAAAATGGCTTTTTCAGCAAGGTACAGCAAGATTTCAGTCCAAAAATGAGGTTCATCATTGGCAGGAAGGTACCTGAAATCTGCTGTTGCATTGTAAGGATGTTTTCCAGCTACTAAGACATCAGCCATGCTGATGAAGCACAAAAGGAGCCTTTTCACGCTCCCCAACAGTCCCAGATTTGCTTGCCAAAGCATCAAAAGACTGCAGACACAGGCAGCTGTCTGGCCAGCACTAATCTGTATTAAACTCCAACGAAATAAACAAATCTTAGAAAAGGGCAGTAATGTAATGGTGGAAGTGCTGTGAAAACCAGTCTGCGAGATAAATGGTTCCTTGCTGTCTAAACAAGATGAGAAAATCTTTCATGAAGAAGTCCTCCTGTGATTTGTGATGATCTCTTTGTTTCGGGTCATAGCACACTAATGCACATTTATTTCTCATATCAGAGCCTCTAGAGCATGCCCACATCAAAAAACGGTTCACAGTAAGAGACCATTACCATATGAAGACCTCATCTTACTCTGCATGTAGCCGCCCTCCCTGCTGCGTTGATGAGCATTGCCAATATGTCTCACACTAATCAATGAATCCTCGTCCACTTTTTAGCAATGATCAATGCCAGAAGATGAAAATGAATTTTAAATGAAGCAATGATTAAAATCCAAGGTTACAGACAGAAACCATCTGGGGAAAAAAAAACAAAAAAACATTGACTATTTGTAATGTGGAAGGACCCCATGCTGTGAAACAGCCTAGAACAATTTATAATGCAGTCCACCCTAAAAAAAAGCCCCCTGGCGCTGCATCTGAGGAGACAGAATGTGACATGTGGCCAACCAGCCATATGTTCTCTCTGTAAGTTGGATTGAGAAGGATCTTTCCAACACAAAAGAGGAAGAATGGAAATAGGTAAAACAGTGGGATAAATAACAAGTAAAATCTAGGTCGTCTGCCGCCTTTTTGGAATAGCATTACGGGACGATCATTGTACGTGGCCTAGTTCTTTGGTGCACTGGACATTTCAAAAGCAAGCTGTCTCAGAAACTTGATTTATTTATAGTAGGAACACGCACATACCTCTAGCTATCCAACGACCATAAAGTCAGAAGAAAGAAAGCAACGGAAATGACTGTCAACTGTTCTGTAGGCTGCGCAGTTAAAACACCTTTTGGATCATATGTGCATCTGACAGATGATTTTTAAAGAGCTTATTGACATTCCTCTTCGTAGTTCCCAAAATAAAGGTGTTTTTATTTTTGTTTTTTTTTCTCAGTAAATAGAAACACATTTAACAGGAATACCTTTAATACTTTTAACAATCTCCCATGTGTGTGTATATTTATATATGTATATTATATATATACTGAACAGGCATAACATTATGACAACCTTCTTAATATTGTCTTGTAAGTTGCAAGGTGGGGCCTCCATGGATCTGACTTGTTTGTTCAGCACATTCCACAGATACTCGATTGAATTGCGATCTTGAAATTTGGAGACCAAGTCAACACCTCAAAGTCATTGTTGTGCTCCTTGTTGTGCTTTGTGGTAGGGGACATTATCCTGCTGAAAGAGGCCACAGGCACCAGGGAATACTGTTTCTATGAAAGGGTGTACATGGTCTGCAAAAATGCTTAGGTAGGATAGCAGGACCCAAGGTTTCCCAGCAGAACATTGCCCAATGCATCACGCTGCCTCCTCTGGCTTGCCTTCTTCCCATAGTGCATCCTGGTGCCATGTGATTCCCAGGTAAGCGATGCAGATGTTGAGACAGGAGCTTATCAAGCATGGATTTTATTTATTAAGAGTGGGCTAAAACTGTACCACAATGCTGTACAAAACTGATCTTTAGTTATCAAAAAAGTAAATAAAAATGTAGTGCTTCATTTTGCAGTAAAGTTGAACTGTTTGGTTAAGATAAACCTGTGTTTAGATGGCTGTGTTAATTGTTTTGAGAGCAGTTACATTACTTTGAAGAAAAGTGTCAAATCAATTAAGAAAAACTGTAAATAGGCGTCTTTTCTCATTATATCAGTCCCAACCAGATTTGATCTTAGTGTAAATAGATGTATGGAACCATTTTTGTTGGTGCTATAGAGCAAATCAGGAAATACTGTTCTTTTAAGTAAGCCACTAAATATTAACTTTTTATTTTTAATAAAATCAGCATCCCATCTGCAATCATGCTAATATTTAGGTAAAAAAAAACAGCACTCTTCTTTCTCGATTGATATTGTTTATACCATATGTTATAAATATAGAAAAACAAGAACTCGTACAGACAAACCTCACTAGCACTGCGTGAGAAAATGGCTGTGTGGCGTGAGAACACTGTTGGCAGCCCTGGTTTACAAAGACTGAAAACAACTTTAAGATGCATTTTCATGGTTAGATGCTCCTTTGAAGCCGAGAAAAGTTTTGTTGCAGGTAAACAAAAATTTAATGTGTTGTTACGTCCTTTTTCACATTTGTAAGTAAAATGTAACCTGAGATTTTTTTTTTCAGGATTCTCTGATGAATAAAAAGTTAAAAAGAACAGCTTTTATTTAAAATAGAAAAATAATCTTAATATAAGTCTTTACCATCACTTTTTATAAATTTTACACATCCTTGCTGAAGAAAGAATAAAAAGAATAAAAATTTACTGACACCAATTTTTAAAACTGTATAATGGTGTAAAATACTGTAAAATATTGTTACTGTAATGCCAAGCCAGCAGAGGAAGCCCTCAACCGAATACTGATCTCCTCGCTCCCTCTGCTGCTTCTACATTCACTTCCTGTTTGGGACTATTTAAACAGTGACCATGTGCTCTCTCATCGCGAAGTATTGCCAGTTTATCTGCCTTACCGAGCGTTTTCCATTGATTATTCTGCCTGTTTATTTGTGTATGATCCTGCTTTGTTTCCTGACTCACGAATTCTCGGATTACCCTTTTTGGATTGTCTGCCCGTGTGGACTGATGTTATGGTTTGGACCCAGAGCCTGTTTTATCACGATTGTCTTTTGGATTGCCCTTTGGATTGTTGACCGATCGGACTGCTTACCTGTTACTGACCCTCCGCCTGTTTACATGTATTTGTCTGCTGCCGCTATCCTCAATAAACTTCTGCACATGGATTCTAATGCTGCCTCGGCGTCCTCGTTACAGAATACTTTGCCTCCCCTGAATCCAGCGGAGGTTACCAACCTGCAAGCAGTGTTTGCTTACCAAAGTGAACTATTAAAGAGCTACCAGGTAGTGTTGTTTTTAGCAGCCTGTTTTAATTTTAGTTTTAGTCTAGTCTTTGTATGAAGCTGTTATTTTAGTTTTTATTAGTTTTAGTCACATTCATACTCCTTTTAGTCTAGTCAAGTTTTAGTCAACTAAAAGTCTGATCATTTTAGTCTTATTTTAGTCATTATTATCCATGACTATTTTCGTCTAGTTTTAGTCAACGAAAACTGACGACATTTTAGTCTAGTTTTAGTCGACAAAAACTGATGACATTTAGTCTAGTTTTAGTCAGTGAAACGGTGAACACAAAACTTACCCTGGCTCTAAAAGCTATATTCTACAACAGTCTCAATGCTAAACTTCAAACAGAACTCGCCTGTCGCAGGGAGGACTCATCTATCTCGGAACTGGTCACCATTGCTATAAGAATCGACAACCTTATGAGACAAACTCCCAAGCGCAAGATTAACAAGGTCAGTCCATGCAACTCCTCAGTCACTGCCTCATCAGCCATGCGTTCACAGGATGAACCCATGCAGCTAAATGTTTCCCGGATTACTGAAGAGGAAAGGGCGAGACGCCGAGAGAATCATCTGTGCTTTTACTGCGGTGAAACAGGCCATTGCAGTTTAGGATGCCCGCACAAAACCAAGACCTGCGCTGGGGTAAATATTCAACATCTCTCTCTGCTTAGCAACAAAGCTCTTACATTACCTGTTTCTCTCAAGACTGATACTCTGTCTCTCGAATTAACAGCGATGATTGACTCTGGAGCTGCGCTAAATCTCATCCACAAGGATATCGTTTCCAAATATAACATCCCAACTCAACCATGCATTCCACCCATCCAAATCAAGGCTATCAACGACATTGACCAAGGAATAACCAGTCAAACAAAGACCATCAAACTTCAAGTGGGCCTGCTACACCAAGAATCCATCACGCTGTACATTGTCGACTCACCCAAGTATGAAATTATCCTGGGATTTCCCTGGCTCTCCATCCATGATCCCGTCATTTCCTGATATCAAGGTGAACTAACTCATTGGTCCCAGTTTTGCATCCAGAATTGCTTCCCAGTCAAACCTCAACCCTGCCTCACTACAAGCATTGAGAGTCCAGAGACCCAGGAAAAGATAACAATCCCTACTCATTATCACGACCTGTCTGAAGTTTTTAGTAAAACCAAAGCCACACAACTTCCTCCACATCGTCCTTGGGATTGTACCATCGACCTGCTCCCCAACGCCATGCCTCCTAAAAGTAAAGTTTTCCCGCTATCCAGAACCGAGGACCAAGCTATGGAGGAGTATATTAAAGAAGCTCTTGATTCTGGTTTCATCCATCCATCCACCTCACCGGCAGCGGCAGCCGTTGAAGAGTGGCGACACTGGCTGGAGGGCGCCATCCATCCATTCCAAATAATAACCGATCACAAGAATCTTGAGTACATTAGGGGAGCCATACGTCTTAACCCACGACAGGCTCGCTGGGCCCTCTTCTTCACTCGCTTCCAGTTCACAGTGACTTATAGACCAGGCAGCAAAAACAGTAAGGCTGACACTCTCTCTAGAAGATACAATCTCCCCAACGAATCTCTCAAACCCGAGCCCATACTCCCTCCTACAGTCATTCTGGCCCCCATTTCCTGGGATATTATGGACGAAATTCACCGTGAGCAAGAGCAGGATCCACCACCTCCACAATGCCCTCCAAATAAACAGTATGTGCCCCAAGGATTACGCCCACGAGTGCTGCAGTGGGTTCACACCTCCCTCAGCGCAGGTCATCCCAGCATATCACGTACACTACAGCTTACTAAAAACTCATTCTGGTGGCCTACCATGACTAAAGACACCACAATGTTCGTTAAGTCCTGTCAAGTCTGCGCTCAATCCAAGACCCCCAAAGAACTGCCCTCAGGCCTCCTTCAACCACTACCCATTCCTCAACGACCCTGGTCACACCTTTCCATTGACTTTGTCACCGATCTACCTCCATCCAATGACTACACCACCATTCTAGTACTAATCGACCGGTTTTCAAAATCATGTCGTCTGTTACCATTAAAAGGGTTGCCCACAGCCATGGAAACAGCTTTAGCCCTCTTTAACCACGTCTTCCGAGTATATGGGCTCCCTGAAGACATCGTCAGTGATCGAGGCACCCAATTCACCTCTCAGGTCTGGAGGGCTTTCTGCAAACAGCTTGATATCAACGTCAGTCTCACGTCCGGCTACCATCCACAAGCGAATGGCCAGGTTGAACGCCTAAATCAAGAGATCGGCCGATACTTAAGTACCTACTGCAGTCGAGAGCAACATAGATGATCTGAATTCAGCAGGAAGCTCAGTCCCAGGTATGTAGGCCCTTTCAAAATTCTAAAAAGAATAAATGAGGTGACTTACCAACTAGAGCTTCCTGCTAACTACCGTATCTCTCCCTCTTTCCATGTGTCCCTCCTCAAACCGGTCCACCCGGAGGCTGACCCCGGCCGGGAGGCCCCTAAGAACCGCCACCACCCCTGGACATAGACGGTATGCCCGCCTATCAGGTGAACGAGTTGCTGGACTCTCGACATAGAGGGGGTCAGCTCCAATACTTGGTGGACTCGGAGGGCTATGGACCCGAGGAGAGATCATGGGTGGCCGCCAGTGACATCCTGGATCCATCTCTCATCGAGGAGTTCCATCGAGCCAGACCCGACCGTCCAGCACCATGACCACGGGGACGTCCTCGCCGAGCTCCAGGAGTCGCTCCTAGAAGGGGGGGGGTCTGTAATGGGACTGATGTTAAGGTTTGGACCCAGAGCCTGCTTTATCACGATTGTCTTTTGGATTGCCCTTTGGATTGTTGACCGATAACACCTGTTTACACGTATTTGTCTGCTGCCGCTATCCTCAATAAACTTCTGCACATGGATTCTAATGCTGCCTCGGCTTCCTTGTTTCAGTTACAAAAGATTTCTATTCAAATTCAAATCATGTAATAAGTTTGGTGAACATGTGTGTACACTATTACATGCATGCTTTAAATGTTATTGTATGCCCTGTACGTATTAGATATATGAAGATAAAATATGTTTGAAATATTTGACACTAGGGCAGCACATTGGCTCAGTGAGTACCTCACAGCAAAAAGGTCCTTGATTCAAATAACAGTTGTTCTGAATAACAGTTCTATTTTGTGTGATGCTTGGTGGCACAAAAGGCTAAGATCACATCAAATATCTGGGATTTAAAAAGAAGTTTAAACCTAGAAATATACAGAAAGGTTTAGTAAGTAAGTAAAAAAGTAAGTAAATATATAAAATAAATAAATGAACAAACAACCAAACACATAAAAAAAAAAAAAAAAAAAAAAAAAAAAATTCTACAGTATGTGCCTTTAATATGACTATAAATTTTTTGCTATATTCAGAAATGCCTTATAACTGGGGTTATTTCAGACAATATGGAATCATTCTTCTTTCTAATACACTTAAAAATAGGCAAAAAGGAGTGATCACACATGCACAGTTGTGATATCTTGGTATCACGCCTCTATAAGAAGAAAAAAAGTGTGGTACTTCTTGCTACATGGATGATTTGAAAAATGTGTTAATAAAGATGATGGGAACATTTCCCCTCCTCTTTTGCCACAAATCAATGCTCTAGATTTTTTTACACTTATGGAAAACGATTTTTTACACAACCCTGAAAAATGTTGCTTTTCAAATGTTTTTACGTTTATTGTTTTTTTTTATAATATATTTTGTAATATTTTTACTAAACAAAGAAAGAAAGATAGAGAAGATTTTTTCACCTTTTTATGACTGAGAGAGAGAATCTGGTATTGTTCCAAGATGATACATAGGTCATGTTTGTCCCTTAGGGACCCAGAAACCCTCTCACAAAACACACAGCACACACAGACCTGTCCTGATCAACATTAACCTCCTCCAGCTCCTGGCATACCGTCTGTTTGTAGCATCTCAAAGGCAACATCCACAGGGCTTATGTCAGCCTACAGTTAGACAATACACAAAAGCCTCTTCAAGGCAAGCACAGCCCTACAGAGGCCGTGTGAGCAGAGAATAGAAGCATTTGTGACATGCAGTTCTTCCACAAGTCTGCGGAGACATGAAGGTACTGAAAGCTCTGAGTGGACTCTGGGCCTTAATGAATCTCTGGGTTGATGGGTACTCCAGTGAGTTGCGAAAAAGAAGCTCTTAGGCACGTATGTCAGGTATGTGCGAACTCATGTGGAGTGACTGACGGCTGCTACTGGGCCCAGAATGCATTGCACAGGGAATTTAGTTGAATGACGCTCTAAAATGTCAAGATTATTTCTTGGCACTGCACTTTACTGTCAAAATCATTGAGGAGATCTGTGTATGCGAGGACTCCAAAAACATACTATACTGAACAAAAGCTGAACAACAAAAGATGACACAATAGTTGTGTAGCACTTTAGAACTCTGGCTAATTCATCAAATCATTGTGGCAACATTTCTGACTTTATTAAAGCACTGCAAGACATTATTTGCTATGCTAAATTAAATGTTGCAGTATAGGAATACCTTTTGTCAAACATAGTTCTAAAGTATCGGCATAGTAATTCTGCCACAAGGTACCACAATTACTAGGGCTGTCATCATTAACGTATTAACGTGATTGATAAAAATATCCTTAACATTTTAAAATAATTTAACGCAAATAACGCAAAATTACTGAAACACAATTTCTATTCTAAACCTTTTACCAGAGTTTGCTTTTCTGTTGCAATCAGATCATTTTAGCCACTAAACTCCAGGAAAGTTTTTAGTCCAATGACACATTTCAGTACATTCAAGTTGTTTCCACGCTCATTCAGGATAATGTTTTGATTTTCATGTGTATGTTGCTGTGTTTAGTCATTCTGAATGGATCGATGTACTGTTGTAGGTATTTATGTATGTGTATATATGTATATGTTTTTGGCATCTCCACGTGGTCCTGTTCGCAACTTGACTTGTCTACTGTTCACATACTACACTATGAATTCTGAAACACATACACTAGTCAACTTCTGAAGTGGATCAGAAACGTTAATAGCAAGAACGGGAATCGTTTTGGTTTTTGATGAACTTTGATGAAAGGTTCTGATCTTTAAATGCTGACTACTGTATGCACTATGAATTCTGATGTTTTTCTTCAGTATTTTTTTAATGTGTGCTTTGGTGTGCACAAATGTATCAGTTACATACACTTCTTATATAATTTGGTTCTTTGGTATCCTTTTGGAGTCTCCAAATGTTCTTTTCTGAAAATATACCTAAATTTATCTTGAAATAAGCTTGCAGAAAATATATATTTTTTGAGAATTACCCTTTAATATTTTGGTTTACTTTCCTGGATATAGCAAATAATGACAAAATGAACGTGTTAAACAAACATGGTATATGGTATATGCTTAATTTCATCACACAAAAAGGGTATAATTCTTTTGAATAAAAACTGTAATTTATTGACAGCCCTAAAAATTACATAATAGCAATATATGAGGGCTATATGAATAAGTAATTCTGCATTCTACTTAATAATACATCAACTTTAATAATAACTATTTTCAGTGCATCTACAGTGGCACTGGCATGCACAGTCATTTTTGGTAAGGTCGATTTCAGGACTGTCAATAAAATATTCAGTCAAGATTAATCATGTTGTTTAAAGTTAATCTCACAATTACAATTGCCTCTACATACAACATACGGGGGCAGTCGTGGCCTAACGGGTAGTGACTTGGACTTGTAACCCGAAGGTCAAGTCTGGCAGGAATTGTCGTGGGGGCGTGAATAACAGCGCTCTCTTCCACTCTCAATACCATGACTGAGGTGAGACCATTGAGCAAGGCACAACTATTCCCCGGGCACCGCCGCAATTAGGGTGACCACCTGGCAACAGGGCTGTTGCGAGACATATATGTGACTTTGCGGGACACGTGTGAGACTGATACAATTTCTACTGTTATGCTATGTAAATACTTGTTACATCCGTTGTCATATGCGCTAATCTGTGTTTCTGAGCGTGCACATGCAAGTGAGAGAAAGCGTGTCTTTTTAATGAGAGTAAAGAGAATCTACCTGCGAGAGAAGAGACTTGTGCTTGCGCATTTTGATGCGCACCACATTACAATAATGTGCTCTAGACATTTTTCATTAAAATAACGCCATAGAGACCGCCTCAAATGAACTATTAAAATAAAAAGAAAGTCGCGTCTGAGAAAGCTGCATACATTTTTTTAACTGGTTAAAACGAATGGAGAATATCGTGTTTTTCCGTGTGCGCTCGACCATTTCCATCGGTGGTTCTAGATCACTTGATGAGGTCCGCAAATCCTTTGCACAGAAACTATGCCGCAAAAAGAATAATTAAAAAGCTTTTTTTAAAAAAGACAAAAGAACACATGGATGTTTTCTTAATATGATCATTAAAAATCAACAGACTGATCAAAATGTGGGACATTTTCTCAATATGCGACGTGCGGGACAAGGGGTGAAAATGCTGTGTGGTACAACACAAAGCGGGACAGGTGGTCACCCTAGCAGCAATATGGCTGCCAGAGCAGTCAGAGCACACAGTGCTTTGCAGTTGGCTGCATAATAGGCTGCATAGCTGCAGACTATTCAGAGTGCACTTGTCCACTGCCAAACATGCCTACAATAAATGGAAAATGGAGAGATGGAAGAAGGTTGCCTGGTCTAATGAATCATGTTTCCTTTTAGATCAAGGTGGATGGCCAGGTATGTGCATTGTTTAACTCGGAAAGAGATGGCAGCAGTTCTACCTCCAACCCTAATTAAACACACCTGATCAAACTAATCAAAGTCTTTAGGAGTGCTAGAAACTTCCAGGCATGTGTGTTGGGAGTTAGCTGGAGCTAAACTCTGCAGGACAGTGGTCCTCAAGGAGCTGAGTATGAAATGTGTTACGTGTTAGCAGTGTTATGCTCTGGGCAATGTTCTGGTGGGAAACATTGTGTCCTGGCATTCATTTTGATATTACTTTGACACATACCACCAACCTAAAGACCATGTACACCCCTTCATGGTAATGGTGTTCCCTAATGGCAAAGGCCTCCTTCAGGTTAATGTACCCTGCCACATTGTTTAAGGATGGTTTGAGGAACATGACAAAGAGTTCAAGGCATTACCTTGGCCTCCCAATGACCAAGATCGCAATCTAAGAATTTATGGGATGTGCTGGACAAGCAAATCTGATCCATGGAGGCCCTACCTCACAACTTTCAGAGCTTAAAGGATCTGCTGCTAATGTCCTAGTGCCAGAGAGCACAAGACATGTTCACATGTATTCTGGAGTCCAATACACGTGTCAAAATATGGCAAAATACTAGACGATAAAACAATGACACAAATGGCCACATCCCTCCTTTCAGTAATCTTTAAAAATGAGCTATGCTATGGCTGGATGAAAACAAATGAATGGATCATGAATGGAACACCTCTGTGTGAGGGAAAAACTCTGAAATGGTCAAAGTATGTTTACCAGTATTTTTCATCTCACTGGAAAACGTAGAAACCTAACATTGTAAATAATAATAATCAGAATGTTTCTGTCCCTTTCTCTCAGTGTTCAAATTTAAAAAAAAAGCTTCTCTGCGATACTCATTTGATATTGAGTTTTTGGGAACTAGGCAACTGCTTCACATAACTAGAAACAAATAATGTAAAATCTGATATCGTAAAGTAAAAATCAAGTAGTCTACTGAAAAAAAGCAAAAAAAAAAAAAAAAAGTTTTATATGAGCAAGATCGTGCCGATATACAGCCATAGCTCAAGTGTGATATTGCATTTATAACTTAACTTGTCACCTAGACGGCCATCGGCGCAAGACCAGGGGAACCTGATGAATCTTCTGCAACATGGAACTTTTGCATTATTTATTATTTAATACTGTAAAGTTGCTTTGACACAACCTGTTTTGTGACCACATCCAGTTCTCAAAAGTCTTGTGAACAAATGTTCTGAATGTGTTTCATGGTCTTATTTCAGTGACTTAAAATTTTAGTTTTTCACTAACCATGCATAAACGGTGTTTTCTCAAAAACACAAACATGTACATTAATGTTGCTTGCATATTATTGTAGCCCAGTTTGTGCTGATTACAATGTAATCAGACTTTAGCCATTAATATGTTTTTAAGATACTGAAAAAAGCTCAAATGTCAAAAGTTCTCCAGGGTGCCAAAACACCCTCAGACCCCAATGTGATTGACTGATACAGTAAACATTCTCTTCCTTCTATCCACCCTTTTACTGAGTAACCGATGAGCGCCACCATGATGGATTCTAACTTCCATTTGGGTGCTCTTGTGTTCCATAGAAATCCACCGTCGACCCCAGGAGGTTAAAACAGGGTAAAAAAAGACTAAATCAATTAAACTGAAACTTTACCAAAAGTGGGATCGGGAAAGGTCCACGAGGTTGGAATCGATTTCGGGACACCCGAGGTGCAGCTGCACCAAATGTCAGCACACTGCCTACAGGGCTATTGGCGCCAACCTATGTGTTTTCAATGCAGCTAACCTCACGTCGCTTCATGTAATCTTTCTACTCATTAAACTATGACAGGTGAGTTACTGCAAAAAAGATGGCAACACTGTAAAGTGCTTAAACTTTGGCGCCATTTGCTTTTTAAAACCACTTTTTGATAGGCTTAACATTATATTATGGGCTCGGAAAATACGTTAATCTGACTAGAAACACCGGAGATCAAAAATGTAAATCACCGTTCCAGTCAGGCGAGACGCGTTCAGGAAAAAGGTGGATAGCTTAAAAATGTCTGAAAAGCATATCTCTGTAATATATAGTATGTACACTACGCAAAGTATTGTTCTGAATGCAAGGGATTCAAGGGACATAGGTTACTACATTTGCCAAAATGTGTACTATATAACAGAACACCCTGTCCAGATCACTCTGTCCCACAATGCCATGAGCTCAACATGATCTTCCTCTTTCATAATGAATTAACTGAAAGTAATTACAACTGCAATTTGTTATTTTATAATAACACAATATAAATATATATATATATATATATATATATATATATTTACACACACACACACACACACACACATATATACATACACACACATATACACACACATCGATCAGGCATACCATAACATTGTGACCACTGACAGCTGAAGTGAATTACACTTATTATCTCTTCATCACGGCACCTGTTTGTGGGTGGGATATATTAAGCAGCAAGTGAACATTTTGTCCTCAAAGTTGATGTGTTAGAAGCAGGAATAATGGGCTAGCATAAGAATCTGAGTGAGTTTGACAAGAGCCAAATGGTGATGGCCAGATGACTAGGTCAGAGCATCTCTAAAACTGCAGTTCTTGTGGGGTGTTCCCGGTCTGCAGTAGTCAGTATCTATCAAAAGAGGTCCAAGGAAGGAACAGTGCTGAACCAGTGACAGGGTCATGGGCGGTCAAGGCCATTGATGCATGTGGGAAGCAAAGGCTGGGCCGTGTGGTCCGATCCAACAGACGAGCTACTGTAGTTTAGATTGCTCAAGACGTTAATGCTTGGTTCTGAAGGAAAGGTGTCAGAATACACAGTGCATCAAAGTTTGCAGCGTATGGGGATGCATAGCCGCAGACCAGTCAGAGTGCCTATGCTGACCCCTGTCCGCCTCCAAAAGTGGCAACAGTAGGCATGTGAGCATCAGAACTGGATCACGGCGCAATGGAAGAAGGTGGCCTGGTCTGATGAATCACTTTTACATCACGTGGATGGCTGGGCGCATGTGCGTCGCTTACCTGGGGAACATGTGGCACCAGGATGCACTATAGGAAGAAGGTAAGCCGGCAGAGGCAGTGTGATGCTTTGGGCAATGTTCTGCTGTGAAACCTTGGGTCCTGCCATCCATGTGGCTGTTACTTTGACACATACCACCTTCCTAAGCATTGTTGCAGACCATGTACACCCTTTCGTGGAGACGTAATTCCCTGATGACTGTGGCGTCTTTCAGCTGGATAATGCACCACATGTTGCCACAAAGCAAAAATGGTTCAGGAATGGTTTAAGAAGCAAAACAATGGGTTTGAGGTGTTGACTTGGCCTCAATCCAATTGAGCATTTGTGGGATGTGCTGAACAAACAAATCCGATCCATGGAGGCCCCACATCGCAACTTACAGGACTTAAAGGGTCTGCTGCTAACATCTTGGTGTCAGATACCACAGCACACCTGCAGGGGTCTAGTGGAGTCCAAATTTAAATATATCTCACCCACAAATCAATTTATTTCATTATCAACTCATTATCAATGAGTCGGGCTGTTTTGGCAGCAAAAGAGGGACCACCACAATATTAGAAAGGTGGTCATAATGTTATGCCTGATCGGTGTATATAATTCGGCTATCCACTGTTTAACATTGTTAGTAGACAAATAAATGTTTTTGAATGCTACACTGCAGTGAATCTGACAACTGTATAAAGAGTTCATTTTGTAAAGGATATGAAGATATACTATATAACCCCAACTATGAGGGTTTTGAATAAGAAAAAAAAGAATGAATTGATAATGAGTTGATAATGAAATAAATTGATTTGTGGGTGAGATATATTTAAATTTTGATACTGATTTATTAAAAGCCACTGAACATGTTAGATGGCTGAAAGAAAACAAATAAAAGGAGCAAAAAAAAGACTCATAGTACCGAATTTCTTCAAGGTCACATTAAATAGTTTTATTATTTCTCTCTCTAATTTATTTCTCTCTCCGCATACACTATCCTCCTCCATTTTGACTCTTTTGCCCTCCCATACACACATCAACACACATGAATTCACATCTGCAAACAGTCACAGTATACTATCTCACACTAAGCTATGAACAGGAAACAAGTGGAGAAAAACATGCTGATTCAGATAGAAAAGATGTCAAAGACTGAAAACAAGACTCTTGTGTTTCCTTCTATATCTTAATCCATGAAATATACATCAAAGAGGAAATCTGCGGCCAGAGCCACAGGAAAACAGCCGATTAAATGCCACTGTTTGTCTGTCTTGATCCAACCTTTTTTCTCTCCTTTCTCTCAATCTTCTCTGTTCATTCTGAGTGTCTGCATTGAATTCAGCAGCTGTCAGAACTCTAGCATATGATTGGCAGGGCACATCTCTCCTCACCACTCACACATGATGTTTGGAGTGTCAAATTGTGGGCTCTGAAATTCCCATGACACATTTGCAAAGAGCTTTAGGTCTCAAGGAGTTGGCAAACGACTCTTGTTTATGTAAATTTCATAGCTGTTCCTTAGCTTATGATCAGTATGCTATCAAGCTGTTCAAAACTTTAACAGAAAATGCAACAATAGAAACCTATTTACTGGTTAACAGTAATTTAGCTTACCATATACAGTCAAAAACTGTTAATTTCAGTCATTTACCTTACCATATACAGTCAATTGCATTATACTGTATATAATTTTACTACAGACCTGCCAAGGACCAGATATTTTTTTATGATGTCCTAATGCAGAAAATCATGGAATTAACTTTTGAGTGTTCTGAATGTTGAGATTTCTATAGGTAGACGTGGATCAAATGAGAGTCAGCTGATGTGAGCTTATCTGACATGACCTGACAGAACTAACTCTACACTTGATTTATAGAGGGATAGTGGTTAGTGGATCCACAGAATTATTGTTCTTTGTTCTCATTGGTTTATTGGCATGTGGCTGATTTCACACACAAGAAAAGCTGTGGAAAACTGTGCCGTTACTATCAGACTTTCATTATTGAATTTTTTTCAAGCAAAGCAAATTTTGAAAGTCCACTGAATAAATTTTTGGGCACAGACAAAGTATGTTGAAGGTACAGTACACACTGTTTGGCAACATGTTTGGCAAACTAATCAAAGTGAAAGAGTATTTTCTGAGAATTTTTATTGTTCTATTTGTTTTCTCAGTGCTTGGCATTTCTTGTATGTGTGATGTGTCTGTGTAAGCATGTGGGAAGGGACAGTCACAAAATAGCTATTCCTGACAACAGTCCTACTTTTAAATTGACACCTGCCTTAGTGTCTCTTATTTGACATCTCTAATAAATTAATAAATTAATTAGATAGCAAACCCATTTAAAGAAGTCACCACTCGCCACCGCATTTCACAAGATTGTCTAATCTGTTTATTCTCTTCACTCACTGAGGGCGAGAAACACAGAGGGTGCTTTCTTCTCAAACTCCTGGGAAAAGCAATTTTTCACTGCAGAAATCATCAAATACTAAAATACACAGGCAGGTGAGAGAGAGAGAGAATATCACTTTTTTCAAGGTGATACATTTAGATGGAGTGCCCTGTTTGTCTGACATCATGTCTTCAGCTGCTCTGTTCAGTATCTTTCACTTCTACCTGTTTTGTTCTCATCCAAACTCTGAATTAATGTGGAGAAGATCAGACAGTTAAAAGGGTTCATTGTGACTCTGAGATATGTTAAAAGCTCAGTGTTCCTCAGTGCATATGCTATTACTCATCCTGTAGAGTTCTCTGTGTCCATGGTGTCTCCCTGGTAATAGGGCTGTGATTACTGTCCATTAACCTGTCCAGGAAAATATTCACTATTATTTAGAACCAAGAGGTCAGGGTTTGGCTGGTGAGCATGGGTAGCTGGCCCCTGCTGGTAGATGTTGAATAATATTCAAAGAATGTTACATTACATAGAAGATTTACCTTTCATTGGAGAGACAATATTTTGATGATTTATAAACCCTGCATTTGCCACGTTCTGTCTTTTTTTTCCCTTTCCTTCGGCTAACTTTTATTGCGCCATATTTGAGAGTACCCCACAGTAATGGCAGCTAGTGTGGTGTCAAAACCGCTCTATTCTAAAATAAATCATCAGACTGAAATCAGACATGTGATAATATTCCTGTTTACAGAAGCTGTTAAATTGACTTGGAATTTAAACTCTTTCAATGCCTCATTAGTCCAGCAATGGAACAACTCATTAAGACTTGATTTTCCTGTGGGATTTGGCAATGAAAAAGGAGGGAATGTGAGTAAATTAAAATTCTCACTCTCACAATAAGCAACACCACCCTCGCTTTGTTTAGGAAGAATATTGATTACACAGTAATTACACAGAAATATGTGGGAAACACGTAATATTGGACAAATGCATGAAAATAAAATAAATATTTCAAAAATAACATACACACTGCAGCTAAATACATCTGTCATTCTTCTTCTGTCTTATTTTTGTATTTTTGAGATCAGTTATTTATCATATTTTACAAATGAATTCAGTCCCGAAAAATACGCTTAGGAGAACCAACATTCACATTAAATCTGTAAGTGCAAATTTTGATACCATCTGTCTAAATTCACTGTGGTTGTTCCCACCAGCCCTGCAGTCTCAGGGCAACCCACACATTTTGATCAACAGTGTGCATGCTGTTTACAAGCAGCAGCTAACAGAGCATAAACAAAACTCATGGTGTTTTACTATATTACTAATTGCTGAATGATTATGCATATCTGGTTTTTAATGTTAGTTTAGTGTAAAATAATTACTATGCACATCCGCATCTTTTGTTTAAAGCCGCAAGACACCAAAGTGTTTTAATGATTGTTAAAAAAAGATTTTACTTGCCAATAGGGCAATGAAACTAAATTTCTTGGACAATTTAGTACTTAAACTCATTTATCTTGTTCTAAAATGTTTAGATATGAAAAATTCAAAATGGTACAAAAATACAGATAAATAAAAACAAGAAAATTCCTTCTTAATTCCACAACACACAAAATTATATCTCAAGGGATTAAATTCTGCAAACAAATGCAGTGTCAACTCCCAGAAGTTTGCAGTTTGTTCTTGGCTAAAGTACAGAAAGAGGAAGAAATCTTCTTTGGATCACCATCATGACTTCTTGTGATGTTCAGAGAGCGAATTCAACATTTGAAAGGTTAATCTTAATGCTCCAATGATCATTTGACTGAGATAGTGAATTGTCAGCTAATTCCTCTAACCAAACATCAGAATGTGATGTTTGGTTAGAGGAATTAGCTGACAAAGAGATCTCACTGTGTTGATTCCCATGATGTCCCACTTCTTCTCAGTCTAAAGCCAGTGAGTTAATTTGCACTGAAGCCTCACAGTAGGATGTTGTTAATCTTTAGAGTGTGTTTGTGTGCATAGTCTCTGCACATAGGCTCATAGTGCTGGTCTAATCAGAATCCCTTCTGACTGAACTGATGGGATATTGAGTGTTGTGTTTCCTGCTGTGCGTTGTTGAGTGGGATTTGATGATGTTATTAGGCAGTTCTTCATCATTTAGGTTGGAAAACAGTATGAGCTATGATAACCTGATTATAATTTCTACTTGGATGAACTTAGAATTGATCTCAAGACTCAAAACAACATACACTTCACAAACAAGCAGGTGTAGAGTTTCTCTCTATCCTTTAGCATAGTGTTTCTTTACTGGGGGATAAGATCTAAAAATGAGATCTGTTGCAGAGAGAGAAAGTAAACAATAATGCTAAATGAAAGTGTTGGAAAAGCTACCTTCAAACTGTAGCTATACTGTAGTAATTAGCTACTTTCCAAGTAAAGGTATATCTACATTGAAGTGATTTAAAGGGGTCATCAGATGCCCATTTTCCACAAGTTGATATGATTCTTTAGGGTCTTAATGAAAAGTCTATAATATACTTTGGTTAAAAATTCTAAATGGTACTGTAAAACAA